>CM076571.1:783014036-783071536 GCA_034641835.2 Pinus albicaulis
AATTCCTCCGGAGGGCATCCACACCGCAGGACGGGTTGAGTCGGGTAGCGCATGGTTCAAGTCGTGCGACAAACATGCAGGCGTGCAGAAATTCTTCGCAGGGCGTCTGCAGTGCAAGGTCGGGTCGGGTAGGGCATCCGCACAATTTGAGCTTCAATTGAGAGGTCGTTCTGAATGCATTGTGAGTCGAAATTGAGTGTTGAAATTTGAAGCATGTGCATATTGAGGGGACAAAGCTAACCACGTATCTGGGGAGCGGATTGGACACACGGAGAGCTCACAGGGAGGTTTGAAATCATTTGCAGTGACGACCCGAGTGACCCAGCAGCACTTGGGCGGTTTTATGCAGGATATTCTAGAGGTGAATTCTAATGTTGTAAATGATTGTTGTTGTCAAGCATTGTAAGCTTGGACAAAAATTGACTTGCCTTGCCAAAGAGAAAAGGGGTTCTTTTGCTGGATTGGAACTTATACTGTATTTCATATTTATGAAACATATTATCGGGCAGACCCATTATTAACTGGGAACTGCCCCTCCCTTGTACGTATGGGCGTACATTGTGGATATGATGACGATGTTTATGTTTTCCTCACATTGAAAGAACATTTGATTAACTAATTTAACAAGTGTTTCCAAAGGCGTAGTCTACATACTTGAGTATTACGAAAAGGAGAAGTACGGTAGTGCTGCACCCCGTCTATAGCATGGTTGAAATATCACCGAAGGTCTAGGGCCGTGACAGGTTTCCTCACCCCGCCGTGACGACAGCCGCCCAACTATGCGAAATCTAAGGTTTCCATGTCCCTTCTCAATGGACGCTGCCCAATTATACGTCCGCCGAGACGGAAACCGCCCCTGTAAGAGCCACGAGCCAAGGACGATGACGGAGGACGTTGGAAGCGTTCGGTGGACATACGATGAAGCGATGAAAACCACGACGAAAGGTCAGACGGGTGCGCCGACGAATGAAAACATCATCCGGCTATCATGCGATGTTATCGTGGTGACTGTGCGACGTTTAGGAGCGATGTGCATAAACCTGTCCAAAAATGGCTGTGCGTTGGCTTGGAGACTTATAGGCCGGCCATGGTGGCAAGCCAACGCTAAGGAGGAAATATCATGTCGTAACCAAGGCTTTATGTGCATTTAGTGGGTCGGCCTTATATGGGTCAAGCCCCACCCATGGAAGCAATGTGTGGGCGAAGACACATACAAAAGGAGGATGTGCGATGGATGTAAAGGAAAGCAAGAATGACATCAACATCTTGTTGATTCCACCGTTGGCAAGCTAATGCGTGAGCTAGAGCAAAGGTCGAGGGTGGATGTTATAGGTCAAAATGTCTCCTCATCAGCTCAGAGGGGAAGACAAATATGGAAGAAGTAAAAAGACCTAAATTAAGCCTATTTCTGCCAGGGTAACGCATATCTATAACAACACAAGAGCGTTATAACGTAGCTAATCAGTGAATGGGCCGCGTTAGTGGCTAGGGAAATGCTCTGTTTATACTGGAGGGAAGCGTTACCCGTGTTTTAAGTTTGAATCGGGAAAAGCCTGTGGAGAATGATTTGAATCTCCGGCTTTCCCTCACAAGAGATTCAATTCACAAAAGAAAATGCAGAGCACCAGTTCATTATTGGTCACTGCTATAACAAGACTGAACTCCAAAGGAGGAAAAAGCATAGAGATTAAAGAAACATCTAAGTTTTTTCCATTCCAAACTAGTGGAAAGAGAAGGGCAACAATGGCTTTCTCCCTCTCCTATAAGAAGGAGCTGAAGGCTCTTAATTGAAGGTCGAAGGATTGCAGGTTTTGGCATACTTGTGGAATAGAGAATAGTGTTGTGTTGTGAAGGCCAATAGTCAAAGAGGTTCCTAAAGAGCTTGTTGACTTGGACTTCTTCACTTAAGAGATAAGAGAGATTGGGAGACTGAGGAGGGCTTGGTACAACCGACGGTTGTAATCCTCCTTCTTTCAAAATTAATAGAGCTGTGTTCGTTTTTTCCATTCAATGCTTAATATTGTCATTATTGTTTGAACATGTACATAGTATGATATGAATGGCTCAGATGTGTAGAATTTAGTAGTTCATTATATATTGACTTGATTGATAGGATATATGTTATGTTAGGAATTACACGGGTGCTTTGACTGGTTGCAGGACTAAGATTTGGAGCCAGTGAAGAAGGACTCTTGCTTCACTGCCTAGCGCTCTCCAAGGGACTCCAAGATTTTCAAAGAGGTAATTCTATATCACATTCCATTAAGTTATCTTAAGTTAATATGAACATGTTCATGCCATCTTTGTGAACAACACAGCTAATCTTACTATCTGCCTTGGGCACCGGAAAGCCCTGAGAGGGATATTCGAAAACCAAAAACCCAAGCAGTTTACCCTATAGCAAAATTGGCGACCATACTGGGGAGTTTCCCCATAGTTTCTGGACTATTCTTTCCCTCCTCTCTTCTGTTCTCTGTTCACAGACCCTTCTGACCATTTTTGATGCCCAGTAGACATATCAAATGCTCGCAGAGTTCAATCCTGTTTCTGTTCAGCCAAATGAAGAACTTTTCCCTGGCTAACACTACCTCTGTAGGTTGTCCAGTGCATTATAACGTTGTCTCTGTTAAAAAACAGTGTGTTAGTCGCTGTCTTTTATCATAGACAGAGCGTTACTCAACCAAAACCTTGTTGTTCACTGCTGTGATGGTGTTTGAGTTGCAGAGTTTTGGCCATCAGTACCTTTAGCTGGCTGAATCCCTGTGCTTGTCTGCTAAGATGGAATTTCTATTTGTTTCTCTTGTTTGAAAAGTCAGTGTCCAAAGCATTTACTTTTTAAGAGGATTTTTTTTTTTTTTTAATTATTTTTCTGCATATAACTGAGTTTATTCTGAAATTTCCAGTTCATATACTATTTAAAAGAGGTAGATAGAAGTTTGAATCTTTAAAAGTTGAACTGAGCTATTTGAATGTTAGTGCATGGATGTTGAACAGAAACCTCTCCCTGTAGAAACACTCTTCATCGAATTTAATGTCTAGAGCATGTTTTGCATGGTTTCTTGAGTCAAAGTCTCATCACATTTCATACGTCCACTCCCCCTCTGCAAGAATAATAATCAAGTACACTAAGAATAAATCGATAATAAAATCAATCAACTCTTTTTGAACTCACACAAACAGTAGTTCAGGCTAGGATCTTGGGTTAGGAACAGTGAGAAAACTACCCAAGGTCTCAAAACTTGAAACTAGAGTCATTAACGAGCGAAATCCTACTGCACTCATATTATCGGGACCGTTCCTTTACCGAAGCTCAGCGCGAGACAACACTTGGGTGCACAAGAAGGTAGCCCGCCTTCGACTGCATCCGGTGGGTGTGTTATATATTGGGGTTCCCTTCGGGGATGTCGAAACTAGATCGGGGATCTAGGTATTCTGCCCATATAGCACATTGTCCTTGACCATGGACCCCCCTGATGATGTCTGTGATTTGAGGTGTCTTTAGTGGCCATAATTTTTAGGGACTTACACAAGGTGACTGGACGAGCTTTCCTGGTATCTGAAACAAACAGACCCACTCTATCTTTGGTCTTTAGGAGGGTACTCATCTTCATGAGAGTGCTTACACCTATCATTTGAGGTTCGGGCGAAGCTCTAGAGTGACCGTAACTGTACTTTCGACCAACCCTCTCTGTATACTATTGTGATACTGGATTTCATCACCAGCAAACGGTAGTACTCAGACAGGGCACCCTATTCTGGCTGCTTGCTGATTGATTTTAGAGAGTCTTTGTTTTTTCTTTTTTAGGTGTGTGGTTACTGTCATTGAGACTTTATAATACATCACAATTTAATAAAATTTGTTAAAATTAAACTACTCACCGTGGCGTCCCCTGACCCACGCCGTCTGTCCCGACGACAACAAGGCCTACCTCCTCTCACTATTGAGGAAGAACTGAACCTTGGTGAACCCGGGCCTTCTACGGAAGAGCAGTCTCCTCTGACTAATCTTGATTATCACATAACCTCGTATCATCCGGAATTTCCAGAGGACCCTTTCACTGAAGGGGTTGTACCTCATTACAATCCTCCGCTCACTGATCCGTTGGGGCCTGTGATAATTCAGATTCCACCACGCCAAGATATGTCTTCGGCTGCACCAACATCCATTTCACCACCGGCATCCACAGGGTCGATGCCAATGGCAACCATCCCAGGTTCGCCACCATCCTCCCCGCCGGTGGTCAGTTCTATGCCATCACTGGGTAACTCCAGTAGTCAACATATACCTATTCCCAACCCTATGGTCATCACAACTGTCAGTAGCTTACTGAATCCTTCGGCATCTACTTCTACCGTGACCACGTTGGGACCCACGGTAGCTCCTCCCACGAGTATGACTACTTCGGTACCTTTTAGCAACCCTTTCGGTTGGAACCCTCTGCTGAGTTCAAACCCCTTGGCCTCTATGCCAGGGGGCAGTGTCACCAGCATGCAGGTAGCAGGGAACATTTCACTTCCTCTGCAATCCTTAGGACAAATAGGACAACCTATTGTTAATACTCTTCCCTTAAGTGGTTCAAATATAGGTGTAGGGTCTATGCCGTTGCCAAACTATGCAAGTAGTAGCATGCCTCCGGGAAACTCTATTGCATCCATTTGGACTAACCAACCCCAACCTCCATCTGGAATGGGAGGGAACTTTTATACTGGGGGAAACGAACAGTTCGCCCCGCAATACAACATGCCTTATGGACAGCAACCGTATGTCCCTACTCCTCCGCCTATAGGAATTTTTTACCAAAGTCCTACTTATCCTCCTGGTAACACATTGATGGGTGGACCCTATGGTCTAAATAGTCAGCCCATACTGCCTTGGTTAGATTCGGGGGCAAATCCACAATTGCCATTCTTGGCAGCTTTGGACATCCCCGATATCCATAAACTGACTAACGATCCCATCAATCACAACCCGCTTTGGCCTCTAGTACCGCATAAGATTCCTTCCGACATCCCGAAGTTCGACGGGAAACAAGGGGACGACCCAGCCGCACACATCACTACCTTTCACCTATGGTCTATATCCAATTCCATGGTAGATTATAGTGTCCGACTTCGACTGTTTCCCCGCACGCTTACAGGAAATGCTGCCAAGTGGTACATTGAATTACCAAGCGCCACCATCAATACGTTTGGTGCTTTAGCAACGGAGTTTCTAAAGAACTTCCAACTACCAATTAGATTTGAAACCGGAACGGAACTATTAACCTCGCTCCGCCAAGACACCGCCACCCACATCTCCGATCACATTCATGAATGGAGACGTAGGAGGAGGCTAGTCAAAGCACCAATTCCGGATCATCTCTTAGCCAATTGGTTTTGCAAGTCTCTCTTACCCCACATAGCTAAAGACATTGGCCTTTCTGGTGTGGTTACAGAAGATCAATGCATCTACCACGCCCGGCATTTAGATTTAATCTATTCACAATCTGGCACGCTGTATGATTTTCTCCCCCGTGCCCCTGGCAACCCAAATCCTCCGGCTACTCAGAAAACTGGAGCTCATGCTGATGGCTCGTTGGCACGATCTCTGGCATAGCCACAAAGTAGTCTTGGGGGAAAGCCTCCCAGCCATCTCCGGTGCACACCTCACAAAAACCTCACAAAAAACCTAGCGGGAAAAATAAGAAGAACAAGAAAAATTCATCTTCTTCAAAAGAGCAGTCGGATAATCAGAATAACACTAATCAGAAAAACGCTACCAAAAATGACAAAGGGAAGGATAAAACCATGAAATTTCCTTGCAAAATCTGTGCGGAGGACCACTTGACATACAAATGTCCTCGGCTGTAGGAATGCACCGATTTTATTGCCAACAAGGATTCTGGGCGAACACCTGCCATTCTTCATAATCCTTTCCCTAATCAACAGCAGCAACATCAACACATGGTTGACAATCTGCCACAACCCCATCAACGGGGAAATGGTGGTTCATATCCTTCCGGTGAAGGACCATCTGCCATTTATGTCATTGAGAGTGTTGACCTTCAAACTCAAGCTAAGCTTTATGGAAACCCTACCATAGATGCTCAAGAACCTGGTACTAGTTCAAATCCACCGCCGCCAAATGATTTGCATACCGAACGGCCTACTGCTGACCCCATGATTCGTCCCCCCAAAGGGACACTTCGACGCACGACTCATAACACCTCTGCACGTGCAACCCAAAACTAAAACATTGTAGAAGATTTGGTGTAGGCACCATCAGCTATGTCTGCTCTCAAAGTATTACAAACTTGTCCAGCACAAAGGAAAGCCTTGCTTTCGGCCATTGGTGGAATAGACCCCCAGGATTCCATGCTAGCTATCTTTGATATGGAAAAGGCTAAACCTCGCCTCTCACACCAAATCGCATTCCAGGTGTAGGTTGTGTCGAAAGGGAGACCAATCCATCGCACTGTCATAGACGAAGGTGCTTTGACCTGCGTTATGTCACAAGCTTGCTGGCTCAATTTAGGTTCTCCTACCCTCACCCTGCCATCGAATTCCCTCAAAGCTTTTGATGGCCACACTTTCCTCCCAAAAGGATACCTTGCTATCTTTCCCATCACTCTGAGTGGGAAAACGGTAAACATGGACGTTGAAGTTGTAGAGCGCCATCTAGACTATAATCTATTGCTTGGTCACAGTTGGTCTTATGCCATGACTGCCATTGTGTCTTCGGTCTTCCGACTCATCCTATTTCCATTGGATGGGAAAATAGTCATAGTGGACCAGCTATCCTTCTGCACCCCTGATTATGCCACGTTACCAAGTAGCGCTATACCCCTAATAGGAGGCTTTCATGACTCTTACGTCAGTATCGGTACCGATCTTCTGAAGGCATCTTCCCTACTGGGTTGTTTTCCTCTCCCACCGCCATCGATCCCAAACACGGTTGCAATGATATCCACCACTTTGGGTGGCTCTATCAACCCATGGATCATTCTGGCACCTTCAGACATTGATTCCTACGGAGTTCAGATGCCGCTCTCACTAGCCGAGTTGGCTTACCAAGCCATCCAAACCACATCTGAACCCTCCACTGCTATGGTTTCGACCGAAGGTACAAACCTACCTCCCATCATTGTTCTCTATAAGGATATCCTCAATGAAGTCTTTCCTACAGACGAAGCTATTTGAGATATCATGTCTCTAGAAGAACGACCTTAGGGAGAGTTTCACCATCGCGCTTTGACAATTGACTCGGAGGCGATAAAAACTGAAATCCTATCTTTTGACCCACCTGAGATGGTTCCCTCCGCTTACACAACTGTCCAAACTATCGAGACAGAAGGGAACATGGGTAATATTTCTAAGACAATGCTCATTGATATCTCGGTCAAAATGAGTATCGTGGAAAATATTCAGATTGGAGTCGATTGCAATCCAGAGGAAATTGCACGCTTCACATCCCTTTTTAAGGAATTTTGCGATGTGTTTGCTTGGTCTTATGACGAAATGCCCGACATAGCCCCTTGTATTTTTGAGCACGAAATCAAGATTTATAATAATGCAAAACCTATTCGACAACTTCTCAGACCTGTCCACCCGCGCAAAGCAGCAGCCATTAAGATCGAAGTAGAAAAACTTTTGAATGCTGGTTTCATCTATCACGTTCCTTTAACGGAATGGGTTTCCAATCCAGTTCTCTTTGATAAAAGACAAGGCATCATTAGATTTTGCATCGACTATCACGATCTGAACGCCACTTGTCCCAAAGATAATTATCCTACACTGTTCATTGACCAGATTCTCGACGATTGTGCCGGATGCGAATCTTTCTCATTCATGGATGGATTCTCATGCTATAACCAGATTGCAATAAAAAAGGATGACTAGAATAAAACTTCTTTCATCTGTCCTTGGGGCATTTTTGCGTATCAAAAACTCCCATTCATTATGAAGAATGCTGGAGAAACTTTTCAGCGGGATATGGACTACGCTTTTCATGACATTCTACATATTGTACAGGCTTACTTGGATGACCTTCCGGCCCATTCCAAGAAGCGACAGGATCACCTTGCTCATTTAAGAGAAATTTTTGTTAGGTGCAGATTCTACAATATACGCTTGAATCCTCATAAATGTGTATTTATGGTCGAGTCTAGACGTCTGTTAGGTTTTATTGTCTCCAAGCATGGGATTAGGGTTGATCCTGATAAGGTTAACGCAATTGTTGAATTTCCGGCACCACAATCCATCCTTCAACTCCAAAGTTTGCAGGGGAAGGCAAAATTTTTGCGTCATTTCATTGTTAACTATGCCGAGATGACGAAAGGATTCATACGATTATTGAAGAAAGGAACACTATACTTGTGGGATGACCAAGATCAACGGTCATTTGATGCTTTAAAACATGCACTTGTTTCAGGCCCACTCCTTAGTGCCCCCGATTACTCACGCGACTTCCTCCTCTACCTGGCAGCCTCACCATCCTCACTTGGAATGGTTTTGGTTCAAGTACATGATGAAGACAGCGAACATGTGATTTACTATTTATCTAAAGGTCTAATCAGACCTAAATTACGTTATTCACATGTGGAGAAACTTTCTCTGGCGGTAGTTTTTGCCGTCACCCAACTCCGACACTATATATTGCTGCGACAGACTACGGTCATTGCTTTGGAGAACCCCATGTGCCATATCTTGTCTAGACAAATTATTGGAGGAAAATATTCCAAATGTATCGTAATCCTCTAGCAGTTTGATTCGGTCTTCACGGCTGCCAAAGCAAAGAAATCCCTTGTCTTCACTGAATTATTATCGGATCTTCCCAGAATTGACCCAGCAGAAGTAGCTCACGATCCATTTCCTGATGAATCTGTGTACTTGGTCAATTCTTCAGACCCATGGTATGGAGACATTTTGGTCTACCTACAAACCCAACGCTTCCGCCCAACCCTCACGTCCGACGACCATCGTCGTATCCGACACCAAGAAAAACACTACCTCGTGCTAAATGATACACTATATCGTCGTGGTGTTGATACTATTCTCCGACGTTGTCTCACTTTCGATGAGGAGGAACGCGTTTTGAATGAATGCCACGCAGGGGCATGCGGGGGTCATCTTTCGGGCATAGCTACTGCCAACAAAATCTTACGCGCGGGTTACTATTGGCCCACTTTGTTTAAATACTGTATTACAGTGGTCCAGAAATGCCATCCCTGTCAAATTTTCACAAAGCAAATGCGCGCTCATCCTGCCCCCCTTCATCTTGTTATCTCCGTCGGTCCTTTCGCTAAATGTGGAATTGACTTCATCACCTGCAATCCTTCTTTGGAAAATGGACACAACTACATCATAGTTGTGGTAGAATATTTTACGAAATGGGCAGAAGCCCTTCCCACTTTCAAGGCCGATGGCGAAACCGCCGCTCTCTTGCTGTTTAATCAGATAATCTGTCCGTTTGGCGTACCCATATCGATTGTTACAGATCATGGATCTCACTTTTAGAATCATATGATGACCGAATTAACATCCATGCTAGGTTTTCGGCAAGATCAATCTTCGTCTTATTATCCTCAAGCTAATGGTCAAGTCGAAGCCGTAAATGGCGTCCTCAAAACCATGATTCGTAGATTGGTCGGAAACCATAAAACCACTTGGCATTGGAAGTTTTATTCCACATTATGGGCATACCGAACGTCAGTCAAAACTGCCACGGGCTTCACTCCTTTCCATCTTGCGTTCGGCCTGGAGGCAGTACTTCCAATCGAGTGCGAAATCCCATCACTCAAACTTGTCGTTGAACTCCTGCTTGGAACCACCGCCACAGAAGAGCGCTTGCTCTCACTCGATCATTTGGACGAAACTCGTCGAGATGCTACAATAGCACTCGAATCTCACCAGTGCCGAGTTAAATCTCAATACGAAAAATCTGTCAAGCCTCATTCTTTCCAAGAGGGCGATCTTGTTCTACTTTATGATCAGAAACATGACCTCTTGGGGGCAGGAACACTCCAACCATTATGGTTTGGTCCTTACATCATCACTAAATTCCTCTCAATAGGGGCTTACTAACTTCAGGACTGTAATGGAATTCCACTCGAGGAGCCCCGCAACGGGCTCTATCTAAAGAAGTATTTTGCCTAGTTTTACACTAGGCATATGCTTTGTAATTTTATGTATATAAGTTTTGCTTATTATTTTGATGTCTTCTGGATTGTGTCTTGGTTTTCAAAGTGTTTTTCTCATGTATAATATTTTTTTTTCACACAGATGTCGTCACTCCCCTTAGCATACGTGGGATATGCGGACGGTGCTAGTCGTCACACTAGACGCATTGCTTCAACTGCTTGGGTTCTCTACACTCCTAAGTCGGACCTTCTTGGTTCTGGGGGAATCTTCCTATATAACGCCACCAATAATGTTGCTGAGTACATGTCAGTGATCCAACTCCTCACAGAAGCGGCATATTGTGACATCTCCAATTTAGTGGTCAGATTAGATTCCCAACTCATCATTATGCAGTTAAACAATCATTATCGTGTCCGCGATCCTGTGTTGTTACGTTATTTCTTAAGGGTAAGACTTCTAGAACGTCATTTTCAAACAATTACGTTTGAGCACGTTCCTAGAGAATTTAATGCATTAGATGATTCTTTGGAAAATTATGTGTTAGATTGGCATTTGTCACATTTACTATAAAAGATTCACTCATGAGCACATATATTTTTATAGATCATTGAAAACACATAAAAATTTAAAAAACACAAAATCACCAATATATATATATATATATATATATATATACATACAGGTCATGTCCACTACATAGTTACATCAAAAAATCTTCCAAAACTTGGGTGTTTTATAAAAATTTGGCTATACTAAGCCACGCTCTGACACTAATACATCCGCTCCACCAGCTAGGCCTGATGCTCATGGTAGCATACAAATGCTCTAGCTATCCTCCTCAGAGGCACTAGGTATCTCTCCGGCACACCTACAGTATGCCGCTGCAGATGGACTGGAACCTCCCACATAGGAAGGGGTGGTATACCCATACTCAGACCCTCCAAGTTTTTGGAGAGTTCATGTAAAACTTGGGCATCATCATCGTCACAAGCTTCCGCATCCTCTACTGGTGCGCCAGCCCCGGGTAGCTACAGTCCTTGTCGTGCATAGTGAGGGGCCCCAACTGGCCGGACAAGTGCCACATATGTGTCAAGAAAACAAAAGCTTCATGTAAAAACATAATTTTCACCCTATCTCAACAAAAAATTGCATAAACATTCAAAAGATTAAAAAAAAAGTACTTCTTTGGAATTTCACTGATCATTTCCTTCTTACCATCGAGTTCCCACTGGGTACTAGGAGGCAAGAATAACTCCGGATCGCCTGTGAAGTTCATCCCTACATAGGGATAATCCCCAATCATAATTATCTGGGAGTCTAGCCAATCAAAAAATCCATCATCAAAGCAGTGACGGACGGGACCCTCTCCAGTCCGCAGAAGCAAAGCTGCCCACCGAGCCTGCCTCGGCTCACGTGGTCCCAATGGCACTGTAACGATCTTGGGCCTCATCAACAGTATCCGCTCTAGTAAGAAAGAAACAACCAGTGTACCGTACCCAAAATCTCTCTGGGTACGGGTCTTAAATGCGGTAAGTTCTACTCGGACCCGACGGACAACTCCGTCACACCAATCAAAAACCTGAGGTTGCATACAGTCCAGGGCTAG
This sequence comes from Pinus albicaulis, assembly GCA_034641835.2. NCBI lineage: Eukaryota > Viridiplantae > Streptophyta > Pinopsida > Pinales > Pinaceae > Pinus > Pinus albicaulis. The sequence goes on from CM076571.1 coordinate 783,025,762, forward strand.
GAGTATCTGGGCCTTAGTGGCCACATTCTGACTCTTGGCGCCTGCCAAGCGAACAATCATCCATAAGATAGACCTCAATGGTCTCAAGGTCACTTAGGCGATCAGTATCCGGTTGCTCACAGCCTGAGTGTCACGTATGCAACGTGCACGAATCAGATCAGTAGTGGAACGTGGGTCAGCTCTGGACCCCGTCAAGTTGGGCCTCGCCCCACGACATGATAGGTCAGTCAAAAAGTACACATCATCCTTTTTGATTGAGAGATCATTTCCCCCAATCTGAAAGACATGGTGGCATTCGTCCCACTACTGGATTAGCCACCTCAGGAGGTCCTCTTTGCCCCTCATCAGTTCTAAGCGGGCATATTTTAGCAATCCACACCTGCAGAGAGCCAGCAAGCTTGCAGCATCCGTCACCATCTATCGTTCTTCTCGTTCATGTTCTCTCTCTCGCTAGATACTCATGTTTAAACAGTTGAATACCTGCACAAACAACATTTTAAACTGATCAAAACTTGCTTGGACCACTTCAAAATGGAAAAAATTGAGTTACTAGAAAACACGGTGCGCCTAATGCTGGCTCTAGTACAAAACAGAGTGCGCTAATGTGGTATCCCTTCATGGGTTATGCGTTTAACGCATCTGTTATACTCCTGCCCCTCGTTAGGCGAAAACATTTTTATAGGGCCTCGAAAATCACTAATTTTGAACCAGCAAAAAGTAACAAAAAGATAATTAAATGATAGCAGCAGGTTCTAGCTCTTACCTGGATCTCGCGGGAAGGAAAACTGTTGCTCGGATTGACCGTAATCGTCAGCTGAATTTTTCACCCCTTTCACCCCAGAGCTTCTTCACAGCACTTCACACAGTGAAAATGAAGGCCTTCTGACCTTTTTATAGCCATTTTTGGGGCACGACTCTCTTAAGCTAGTTAGCAAAGTGGTGAATTCTTGCTACGCATGTGTCACAACTTTTGAGATTTGGTATTGATGTTATGATGAGCGGTAAAGATTTATATGCAGACATACTCATGTGACATCGAGCATTCTTTTTACGGTATTTTTCTTGCTCATTAATCCGAAAAACCTTGAGTTCCCTTCTTCAGACTTGTTAAACTTATACGAAGTTGACATCGAGCGTTCTTTTTATGGTCTTTTTCTTGCTCGTTAATCCGAAAAACCTAGAGTTTTCTTCTTCAGACTCGTTAAAACTATGAAGAAGCACTGAGCTTTCTTTTTAGGAATATTTTTCTCGCTCATAAAACTGAAAAAACCCCTAGTTTCCTTTTTCAGGCTCGTTAAACTATCACGAAAGAAAGGATGGAGCCATTCTTTTCTCTTTTTCAAAGCTCCTTAAACTGAAAAAGTAACCGATTTTTCTCCGCGCGATTCGTTAAAATTTCACTGAGGTAATCGAGTTTTCTCCGCACGACTCGTTAAAATTTCATGGAGGGCACCAAGTTTTTCTTTGTTGGACTCGTTAAAATTTCACAACAAATACTGAGTTCACTCTGTCTCCTCGTACTCATAACAAAATGACGTAGGCATCTATCGAACATAGATTTCTCACTTTTCCGGTTTCTATGGACTAACTTACAGAAAATGAAATGTTTTGGGCTTACTATTATCCCTTTGTCGTGCCCGGTTATCAAGACATGACAAAGGTACCCCAATGGAGTTGTCTTTTATGATATTTTTCAGACTCTCTAAACATGAAAAATTCACCGAGTTTACTCGTCTGGACTCATTAAAACTAATCAGATGGAACACAGAGTTGTCTTTTCTGACATTTTTCAGACTCTCTAAACATGAAAAATTCACCGAGTTTACTCATCTGGACTCGTTAAACCTAATCATATTGGGCACAAAGTTGTCTTTCCTGACATTTTTCAGACTCTCTAAACATGAAAAATTCACCGAGTTTACTCATCTGGACTCGCTAAATTTAATCAGACGGGGAAAAATTTGGAAAAAATGGATACTACATCTATTTCATTTTCAAAAAAGGTCGATTTGGCAGCAAAATTCTTGAACATGGCACTTCCCAGAAAACTCTTTCACAGTTAGCCGAACCCTACCATCTATGAGTATTAGCCTTCATTTCCCAGTATCCCTGCACCGGTAAAATCTTAACACATTGTTTGGTGTTCATCAAAGCTTTAGTTTCCTAGTACCCTGCTAGAGTGCCTTCTATTGTTCAAGCAGATCTCACTATCTACTACTCCTGTTATCAACCAAACCGCTCATTATGCCAGAAATTATTTGTCGTCTGACGTTCCCATTTACTCTTCATTATCTCAATCATAAACAAAATCATTTGGTTTCTGTTTCGTGTTGACTAATGTAGGACGCCTCAGTGCCTACCTTTTGACAGATCTCTTCCTATCAACTTCAACATCTTATTTAGGAAGTTGATCCAGAAACCCATCAATACCCGGATACTTGCAGACATCAGTGGCAGGTAGTCTTATGTTTGATCAGGGGTCTTCATCATTGGCTCCTGGTCGAATGATTCTATGAGTGTTCAACTTCAACTCATTTTATTCACTCGCTAGATTGTAATGTGCATCTTAGGGACCATCATCATTATCGATGGCCACCATCGCGTCTGTTAACATTTTTCATTATCGACTGGTAATCAGACAATTTATCACATGTTCGACGACAACTCATTCATTCACATGTTGAGGAATATGCAGTTTAAGTGAATCGGCAGTCAAGACCTTGGGGCAAAGGCTACATCATTAAAGTTGTGTTTCCTTCCCCAAGTTGCGATATTGTTTATGGAGACAACTTCTTCAGCCTGATCCTGTTATCACAGACACTTCCACATTGTGCCTATCGGTGGACAGATTCTTCATATCTCTATTCTAGAGAAATCATGTTGTTTAAGCTACTGAGCATGGGACATGCCCGACTCAAGGCAGATACTATATTTTCTGACATATGTTGTTGTTTCAGGTTTTCCTCAGTCTTTCAATCTCTTTATCTCTACACAAATTATAAATTATTTCGGCCATCATCTTCGTCTCTGACCTCACACTTTAGGGGGCATCTGTTACAGGTCAAAATACCTCCTCATCAGCTCAGAGGGGAAGAAAAATATGGAAGGAGTAAAAAGACCTAAATTAAACCTATTTCTGCCATGGTAACGCATATCTATAACAACACAAGGGTGTTATAACGCAGTTAATCAGTGAATGGGCCACATTAGTGGCTAGGGCAACGCTCTATTTACACTGGAGGTAAGCATTACCCATGTTTTAAGTTTGAATCGGGAAAAGCCCGCGGAGAATGATTTGAATCTCCAGATTTCCCTCACAAGAGATTCAGTTCACAAAAGAAACTACAGAGCACCAATTCATTATTGGTCATTACTATAACAAGACTGAACTCCAAAGGAGGAAAAGGCATAGATATTAAAGAAACATCTAAGTTTTTTCCATTCCAAACTAGTGGAAAGAGAAGGGAAACAATGGCTTTCTCCCTCTCCTATAAGAAGGAGATGAAGGCTCTTAATTGAAGGTCGAAGGATTGCTAAAGGTTTTGGCATACTTGTGGGATAGAGAATAGTGTTATATTGTGAAGGCCAAGAGTCAAAAAGGTTCCTAGAGAGCTTGTTGACTTGGTCTTCTTCACTTGAGAGATAAAAGAGATTGGGAGACTGAGGAGGGTTTGGTACAACCGATGGTTGTAATCCTCCTTCTTTCAAAATCAATAGAACTGTGTTCGTTTTGTCCATTCAATGCTTAATATTTTCATTATTGTTTGAAAATTTACATTGCATGATATGAATGGCTCATATGTGTATAATATAGAAGTTCATTATATATTGACTTGATTTATAAGATATATGTTATGTTAGAAACTACACAGGTGCTTTGACTGATTGCAGGACTAAGATTTGGAGCCGGTGAAGAAGGACTCTTGTTTCGCTGCCTAGCACTCTCCAAGGGACTCCAAGATCGTCAAAGAGGTAATTCTCTATCGCATTCCATTCAGTTATTTTAAGTTAATATGAACATGCTCATGCCATATTTTTGAACAGCACAACTAATCTTACTGTCTGCCTCGGGCACCGGAAAGCCCTGAGAGGGATATTTGAAAACCAACAACCCAAGTAGTTTACCCTATAGTAGTGGAGGGATAAGCCGCAGCAGGGAAACGAAGTCTGGGTTGAGTCGCGTAAAAATGCGTTTGCCGTTCACCTGCGGGTCGAGTCGGGTTATTTCCGGAGGGCGCATGCGGTGCAATGTTCAGTGCATGGTCGAGTCGGGTTCCTTCCGCAGGACGCGTTCAGAATAGTGTTCAGGGCGAGTGCGTTCAGGTCGAGTCGGGTTCGTGCAGCGTGCCTGCATTTAGGACACACGGAACAGTGTTTGAAGGTGCAGAGTTCGTTCAACAGGGTCGAGTCAGGTCGAACGCGTTCAGGAAACGCATAAAGACCGCGACCCCATTGACCCACGTGCAAAAACACGTTCAGGGTGCCGAGGGCGTCTGTGACCTGGGTGACCCACTCGAACCAGAATTCGCGTAGACTTTAGAGACATGTTCTGAAAGGGAATTTTGGGGTTCCTTTGGATTTTTTGCACTGTTGGGAAGCTCTTAAGGCTAGACCGAGGTACAAGAACATTTGGCAAGAAGCATAAAATGGTTTATGGAGGCTTGGTTGTATAATTATTTCAGACTGTACATATTTATTGAAGCATAATACCGGGTAGACTTATTAACGGGATTTTCCCCTACCTTGAATGTATGGGCGTTCATGTGGTTTGATATTGATGTTTATTGTTATTTTATTTCTGCACAAGAACACTTTGGAAGATTAATTAAACAAGTGTTGAGTTAGGTGTAGTCTACTTATTGAGTATTTGAAAAGAGAAAAATAAGGTAGTGCCGCACCCGTCTATAGAGTGGTTGGGAGACTACCACAGGTATAGGGGCGTGGCAGTTGGTATCATAGCTAAATTTTCGTGGCTTTTTTATTATTGAGCAGGGATACAGTTGCAGTGTTGCAGGTGGTATTGAAGCTTGATGGATGAGTTTGTTTCATTGGAAATGAACTTCAAAGAAATTAAAGAGAAGTCGAAGGAAGTGGAAAAGGAGTTTGATGAGGCGAGTCGGACCATTGATAAATTGTGCAAGAGGAGGACATTTGGCATGAGCAAACATGAAATGTTTCTACTTATGAAGAAAGTGAGAATTCTCTGAGCAGAAATGGACAAGGTGGAAGAAGAGTGAAGGAAGTTACTTGATAAGCTTCTCAAACTTAGAGACCTTGGAAATATGAAACACGGTGGCATGAAGCCCACTATGGCCGAACCAAAGGATGTTGTAGATGGGATTGAAGTCAAGGAAGAACTTGATGAACAAGTTGGACGAGGACCAAGCACATTACAAGCATTTATGGTGGAAAATTCTCAAAAGGATGTTGCAGATGAATTAGAAGTTGAGGACGAGCTTGATGAACAGGTTGGACCAGGGCCAAGCACATTGTGAGCATCGGTGATGGATGATTCCGAGGAGGATGTTGAGGATGCGGATATGATCGAGGAAGAAATCGTGGAACAAGTTGAACCTGGACCAAGCACATTGTAGGAATTGGGGGATGAACTGCATGGAAATGTTGCAGAGGTGACAATGATCGAGGAGGAACTTTATGAGCAAGCGGTACCAGGATCAGAAGCATTGCAGACATTGATGAGGACAGAGGACACTCGCTTAGAGAGGCTTCATAAAGATATGATTGGTGTTTTAATTGAGCATCTGGGAGATGGACCGTATGCAGGGACAGGAAAGAAGATGACTTCTTTGCCAATACCATGGAGGACCTTTCCTCGGGTGATTATGATGGAACCTTGTACATTGGAGAAGCAAGGAGCATTTCTTGTTGTAGACCTTGATAGGGAAATTTGTGACCTTGCTCTAGTAGGTTTGAATTCCTGTGACAAGGGCGAAACTTGATGATCTTTGTGATAGATATGGGTCATTCTTAGCCACATGGAAATTGGCTAGGTGCTCGACATGACTCATGGACTGCCTTGGTGGTAGGGCACATTGTTTGGGTAGACTTCTTCATGGAATACAACCAAGAAGGAACTCTTGGTGCACCTTTAGTGGGGGAGAAGCCTTGGAGGAAGTACCCATGATGATGATGGTAGAAGTGACCGAGGGCACTTAACCTGTACGCTATACACATGATGGTGACTAGATTTGAGATGAGTCTACTCTTTATGGACACACGGGCAAACAAAAGTCACGTACATTGACATGAGGGCATGGCGGGACATTATGTGGATACATTATGCAAGTGCACTTACTAGGTGCCCACTTATGAGCATCATGGAGGAGTGTCAAGCAGGAATATGCTGAGCATGATCGATTTTTGGTGCTACATGGAGACCTTTTATAGATGGGTTGATGGATGCTGTTCACTTTGAGCAACAAGACATTGGTTGGATGAGCAGCATATGAGCACATTCATATGACTTGCAGGGTGAGAACAACTTGTGGTGGCACTCGTGGGCAATACAAGTATGCTTGCCAACGATTTGGATAGAATAATGCATGGGAGTTCATGATGGAGTTGCATTCGTTGGAGGCTTCATACTACAATGATCTTGCAGTATCTGGTTCACCGAGGAGCTGAGATCGAGACTGGTCTTGATTTTGATGCACTATGGGATGCATACCTTTGAGCGCATTTACGGGGTGTGTTTGTGAGGAGTCACTTGATGGAGATGCGGCGATGGGATGCCTTGGTGGTATACAATAGGGCATGGGTTGAGCCTTCTTGACTTAAATTTGGTACGCACGTTGGATGCATATTGCAAATGGGATGAACATAGATTCATGGACCTGAATATGGCACATTGTTTAGAGGATGTTCTTGACTTGATTTGAGGAGGACCTTTCACATGTGGATGATGCTCGATAGTTGTGGCTGTATTTTGAACAGCGTGTGGAGATTGGCATCATGGGCGGCACATTTTAGATAGATATGGCTTGTTGGATGGACATCATGTTGCGGATGAGATGGATCTCCATGGATTAATTTACTCTCATATGGGATGGATCCTTGATTGAGTTGATGGGTGTGACAGGATGCGAGAGGGACAACTAACGCATGGTACGAGGATGCACATTCCCACAATGAGAATCCCTAGTTGGACCTGTTGTACAAGTCAGCTCCTCCATTCAAATTTCAGCCAAAGTCTCCTCTTTTCCCTTTGCCGCTGCCCTTTACCGCACCAGAAATACATTGAAAAAGGGCTAAAGTTCACTTTAAAAGGTTATATAAGGCCTAGCCCCTTTCTCTCCCAACTCCGTGCCTCCTTTCTTCCATATAGCCAAGCGCTGCCCCTTAGAGTGTTTAACGCAAGTCGCATGATCGCGCTATCGCACCTCTCCCTTATCGCATGTCCGCCTCATCGCAAAAGCACAGTTTCCCGTTCGCGCTATCCTCCATCATCGCAGTTTTCGTTTTTGCGATCTGCGCTCGACCGGTCATGTCCATCGCATAGCGCAGAGCGCAGAATTTTGTTATTCCATCATTCCCTCCATCGCATTTCCTCCTCTTGCGATTTTACGATATGCGCTCCGGGCCCCACCTCCAAAGCCTTTGCCCCGTTGTTTTGTTATGTCTTTCCTTTGTAACTTCCCCAAAAGTTAGTCTTCAAAGTCTTCGTACCATCAGCGTTCTTCCTCCATTTTTCGTCATTTGCCTACATGTCATCCACTTTTCCTCTATTTTTCACATATTTCGGTTATGTGTCGCATCTCAGTGTTTTTGTTTGAAGTCTCCGCCCCTCATCATTCCATCATCCTCTCAAGTCTATGCCACCGCTTCCGTTAACCTCACTATGACCACTATCTCTGTGATTAGTTTTATTCAACAGGCTTTTGTTTTTGCAGGAACTTGTGGTGGGGACAAAATTGGCGGAAAGGATCCGGGAGTCACTATGATGTGACCTCCATTAAAGAAAGGTACTTCGATCTATAGAAATCTCCAGAGAAAATCAAAAGGGCACATTTGGGCGGATGAAAACATTAATGCAGCAACAGATTATTAATGAAGAAGCAATGAATTCAGGGTCCATCTTGAAAAATATTTCAAATTTAAATTCAAAATCTGAAGATCGAAAGTACCATGTACAGAAGCAGGCGCCTCAAGGTTTTATTGCCACAGATCTTCCTCCTCCAGAAAAGAGCCGAATGTTTACATATTTTATTATTTATGTCTTGTATATAAGCGGATTTTCATTTCCAGATTTCATTTCTAGAAATAAATTGTAAAGTACAATCATTTATGTTCAGTCATTCATAGCATGGGCGCGAATGTTTTCCGCCATCTGATTTAAAATAAGTCATTAAATGTTTTCCATCTACCTCCTCCTCTAGAATCCTCTATCTCTTCTATAAAAGCTAGAATGAAAGACATTGTAAGGGTTCCAAATTTCTATCAGCAAACTGTGCAGTGAAAAGGCTTTTGTATACATTTTGTAATATTTCTGTATGAAGGTTCAGAGCCCGTAGGGTCTCAGTGAGGAGGAGTTATAACTGTACTGAGGATTCTGGTCTTTGGTATCTCACAGTATGTAATTTCTCTTATGTGTTAATACAATATCTCCTTTCATGCTATTTATCTTCTTGTATCATGTTCTAGAATGCGAGTGGCTCACTAGTTTGCAGTAAGGATTCATCTTTGTTGGTGCCCTTTCTGGAATTAGTCAAGCGCTTTAAATAGGCCTAGTTGTGATATATTGTTCCATGTTCATCTCATCCATATTTTCTGCTATATTAGTTGCTTGAGGAGGGTGCTTTTAAAACGCCATTGTCATATAAGGATTCATAAATTGGTATGCCCTTATATGGTTCTGTTGTGTATCTGGGTATCAGTCTCATGTTAAATAATATCTTCTTTATGTTTCCTCACTGCACTCACTTCCTGATATTTGATTTCTGTGATATATTATTTGAACTGGCCCTATTTACAGTAAGTTGTCTCTTAACTGGCTGATACCTTTGTATTGGAGTTTTACATGATGTCCCTACACTATTCTTGTCTTTGTATCAGCTTCTGAGAGAGATTGGTCCCATTCAAAACTAATTCCCTTGTTCAAACAAGAGATAGTGAGTGAGCTCTTGGACTGACAATCCAAACTATATGAAGGACTCCTTGCTATATTAAGATGTCCTAGGCACTGGTCTATGGCAACTCTAGACTGTCTCTAGGGGGTGACAAAATTGTCCACAACATCTTTCTGGCGCCGTTGCTGGGGACTCGAATTTAAGAATATCAGTTTCCCTGGGTCTCGACAAATTGTTTTCACTCTCTAATCAGGTGAGCACAGAGAGTTGAAGAGTTGCGTATCTCTCACCTTGGCGACTCCACTGGTCTTTATTTGATAAATTTATTGGTAGTCCTGGCTCCTCGTAGGCCGCATTTGAGGTCAGATACATCTCAGCTGAAAACACCCTACGTGTCTGACCCAGAGAAGATCATTCATAAAAGAGTTTGGAAGGAGAGGAAGTTAGTTCGTGCTGAAAACCCTGAATATTCTGTTGAAGATTATCCGCCCTCTTCTTCTCAAGAAGTTAGAACAGAAACTCCACGTAGGGGAAGTGCCTGGATTGAAGAAGATTCTCATCCTAATTTCGAGGCTGAAGAAATTAAAGAGGTCACAGAAGTAGTTACTGTTAACCGTGAGTTATTCCCATCCACACCTCAGGCTTCTGTGCAATATATTCCCATTGTTATTCATACTCCACTTCCTCCTACTCCTCTCCCTTCATTTGTTTCTCAGACCTCTGTACAACCCCCACCTCCTCCAATGGCCAATGTTCCTGCTTTTCTATTGAACAAATATGCTCCTCTGGCCTTACCCCAAGTGCTAAATGATATGCCACAGGATTATCTAAAGATTCTGCCAAGATTTAATGGTGAAAATGAAGTTGATGCTCAGAAACATCTTGAGACTTTCTGCTCTTTTGCAGAGAACTTAAATGTTGAACACCTTGACGTGGTCTTGAGATTGTTTGTGCAGTCTTTGGAAGGGGAAGCCAGAAAATGGTTCAAGACATTGGGGAACCGTTCAATAACCACCTGGGATATCATGGAGAATACTTTTCTCAGAAAGTGGGGAGAAAAGAAAGATCATGGTCAGTTTCTTACTGAGTTCAATACTATGAAGAAGAAACAGAATGAAGGGGTATCAGAATTTATCAAAAGATTCAACAAGTTATATTTGAGCTTGCCTCCTGAAATGAAGCCCCATGAAGCTGCTGCCAAGATAATTTTTATAGCAGCCTTTGATTTTGACTTTGGATTCTCCTTGAGAGAAAGAAAACCTGCCACTTTAGATGATGCACAGTCAGATGCTCTGGAATTGGAAGCAAACTTTGCCTCCACTGGGAAACTGAAGGGAAAAATTGAACAGGATACTAGGAGGAGAGGCAAAGAAGAGGTTTCCACCTCTAATCAGGAAAAAGATTCAGATAAAATGGATGAAATAAGAAAAATGATAAAGAAGATGGTCAAGCTTGAACTGGAAGCTAAAAATGCAGCTCCCAAGAACTATTATAATGCTCCAAACAGAGGATACAATCCTCAGTATAGAAGACCCCCATTGCAGATATTACCAAGAGAAGTAAAAGAACAACAAGACCAGGTACCTCATCCCTTATACCTGGAAGGACCAGCAGATGACTCCACTGGAGATGCAGCTTATGGATTAGAAGATTCAAATCTGGCTCTTTCAAATAATGATGATATGGATTGCCCATTGCAAGACAAATACGAAGAAGCAGAGATTGATCATTATTGTAAGCAATTTTCTGATTTCATGCAAGCACAATTCAATGTCAAATATGATCTTAGATCTTCAAGGAAGAGGACCAGAACTCAATATCAATAAGAGGAGCCACCTCAGAAAGAAGCATCCGCTCAGAAGGAATCAGCAACAAAGAGAAACGTAGAAAAAGGTAAGAATCTTCTGAATACTCCTTTGCAATCCAATGACCAGATTTCCTCTTCTTCAAAAACAGTCAATCCTCCTAATGTTGAGCCAGTGTCAAAAGAAGTCAAGTCTTCAGTTGAAAATAAGGAGTCAAAAGAAGTTGTGATAGAAAAGGCCCCATCTGCTTTTAATTTGCAAAAATAACTTGAGAAGATTAAGATTCCAGTCCCCTTAACAGAATTATTAAAACAGCTTGTATACCAGTCTCAAGTTACTTCCTTTATACTTCCTCCTGAAACACCAATTGCACCTGATAGTCTAAACCTTCAAGAAGAAAGACCCATGGTAGTCTTTGGTCCACATGTCGAGGAGATAGACTCTTCTACTCCTCCTTTTTACGTGTCCTTAGTCATTCATGACCTGCTGTTACACAACTGTATGTTAGATTCTGGGGCTTCCCATAATCTTATGCCTCTGTCTTTCATGGAGCAACTAGGGCTGCAAATTACAAGACCATATAAAGATTTATATTCATTTGATTCCAAAAGAGTTAAATGCTTAGGAATGATTAAAGATTTAGTGGTCAATTTGGCCCAAATTCCAGCAAAAAGTGTGGTCATGGACATTGTGGTCACTAATATCCCAGCCCGCTTTGGCATGTTGTTGTCAAGGTCCTGGGGTACAAATATTGGGGGATCAATTAAATTGGATTTAACATATTCTACTGTCCCAGTCTTTGGAGGTCAGGAAAGGAGGTTGTAACGGAAGACTAGATTTGTTAAAATGGTAACTAAGGCTGACTGCTCAGAGAATTCTCCAGTTTATAACAAAGAGGGAGACTTCTCATGTTTGATGTTAGAAGAAAATAAAAACTATGTTCATGATCCTCTCTTTGGTCAAATTCAAGCTGAGCAGCCTAAAGGAGATCAGGAATCAGAAATTTGGACTTTTCATTTCGACGGAGCAAATTCAAGAGAAGGTAATGGAGCTGGGGTACTATTAATCTCTCCTACAGGGAAATGGGTGCCACTGTCCTTTAAATTGGAGTATGAGGCCACAAACAATGTAGCCGAATATGAGGCACTATTATTGGGACTGCAGATAGCTAAGAACATGGGCATTCAATGTTTAAAAGTCTTGGGAGATTCCGAGCTGGTAGTGAGACAGATCAAAAATCAATGCCAAACCAAGCATCCTCGGCTCAGAGCTTATAGAAACGAAGTATGGGACATGATAGAAAATTTCTTCTCAACATTCAATATACAGTTCATGCCCCGAGAGCAAAACAGAATAGCAGATTCTCTTGCCATAGCTGCTAGTACTTTCCGTCCTCCTCAGAAGCCGCTTTTAAGATATGAAGTGGAGGTACGTTACAGACCATCCATTCCAGATAATATTAAGCACTGGCAGGTATTCGAAGATGATGAACAGATGAAGAGATTCATGGAGACAGTGGGAGAATTCACAAATATAGAAATTGATGATAACGAGGAGGAAGAAGTTGAAAATTTTGCAGAAAATAAATGGGAAGAGAAGATAGCAGGGGAAAGAGTGCTACAGCTGAAAGGAAACGTTATACCTAGAGGGCTGGTGCCTCTAGAAAGGTTATTTAACAAAGATGATATTCCTTTGCAGCCAAACAAGGTGACAGAAGAAGATCAAGTGAGAGATTTGAATCTGGGTACTTATGCTGACCCCAAAATTGTCAAATTATCTAAAAGAGTCCCAGAAGAATATAAAGAAAAGTATTTGAAGTTGTTTCAATCTTACAAAGATGTATTTTCTTGGTCCTATCAGGACCTAAAAAATTTTGATGTAAATATAATGCAGCATAAGATTCCATTGAGGGAAGATGTAAAGCCTTATAAGCAGAAGCTCAGACAGATCAACCCTCTGCTGCTTCCCTCTATTGAAAAAGAAATCAAGAAATTACTGAAGGCCAAGATAATTGTGCCATTGAGATACTCAGAATGGATAGCGAACCTTGTTCCTGTTCGAAAGAAGAATGGAGAAATAAGGCTGTGTGTGGATTTCAGGAATTTGAATAGAGCATCTCTCAAAGATAATTATCCACTGCCTAAGATGGACCACATCCTGCAAAAAGTAGTGGGAGCATCCAGAATGTCAATGATGGATGGTTTTTCTGGTTATAATCAGGTGGTTGTTTTCCCAGAAGACCAGAAGAAAACTGCATTTACTACACCATGGGGAACCTTTATGTATGTCAGGATGCCATTCGGATTAATTAATGCAGGAGCTACTTTTCAGAGGGCAATGGACATAGCCTTTGTGGGAGAGCAGGACAAGTTTTTGGTAGTTTATCTTGATGATATCACTGTGTTTTCAAAGAATGATGATGAACATATTGAGCATTTAAGAAGAAATTTTGAAAAATGCAGAAGGTATGGCCTATCCCTCAACCCTCAAAAGTCCTTATTTGCATTAGATGAGGGAAAACTCTTAGGGCACATTGTAAAAAAAGATGGTGTGAAGATAGACCCTAAGAGAGTGGAAGTAATAAACAACATTCCTTTGTCTAGGAATAAGAAGGAAGTACAGGTATTTTTAGGCCTAATTAATTTTCTAAGAAGGTTCATTCCTAACTATGCCGAGATAGTTAGGTATATAACTAATATGTTGAAAAAGGAGAATGAAGTAAAATGGTCCCAGGAGTCTAGAGATGCATTCACAAGGATAAAACAAGAATTCGCTAAAGCTCCTGTGCTAGCTGGACTTGATTACAAAAATCTATTTATGATATTCTCATTTGCTTCACCCCATACAATTGCCGGAGTATTATTGCAGAAAAATGAGGAGGGATATGAACAGCCTATAGCTTTCTTCAGTCAAGTGCTTTATGATGCTGAACTAAAATATAATATATTGGAGAAGCAGGAATATGCCCTAGTAAAGTCCCTTAAAGCCTTTAGAGTATATGTTTTGCAATCTCATATTACTGCATATGTACCCACAGCAGCTGTCAAAGACATTCTGATTCAGGGAGACAGCGAAGGTAGAAGAGGAAGATGGATTGCAAAGATCCAGGAGTATGATTTGGATATAAGGCCTACTAAGTTGATCAAAGGACAGGGACTTGCCAAGATGTTATCTGAATCAAATCATCAAGCTTTGGGCATTAATATATATATAGTAGCGAATGAAGGATCCGAAAAAGAAGAAGAACAGTAAGGGCTGGAGATGGCCACTCAAAAGATACATATGAAATATCTAACTAGTCCTTGGTATAAAGAAATAGTTGAATATCTTTTAACACTTAGCCATCCTACAGGTTGCGATAAGGTAAAATACAGAGCTGTAAGAATGAAATCACAGAAATATGTAATTGCCAATGGACAGCTCTATTGGAGAGACCCTCTAGGTATATTATTGTTATGCCTCACAGAAAATGAAGTGCAGAAAGTACTGACGGAATTTCACGAAGGAATTTGTGGAGGACATTACAGTTGGAGAGCTACAACACATAAAATATTGAGGGCCGGTTTTTATTGGCCAAAACTGTACTCAGATACTTTTTCTTGGGTCAGAGCATGTGACAAGTGCCAAAGATTTGTAGAAAGACAGAAATCAGCGGCTTTTCCCTAAATTCCTATTCATGTAAATGAACCATTTCAGAAATGGGGATTAGATTTTATAGGAGAAATACATCCCCCATCAAGTGGCAAACATAAATGGATACTAACAGCCACAGACTATTTCACGAAATGGGTGGAAGCCATGCCTACCAGAAATGCTACTGATGCCATAATAATGAGGTTTATGGAGGAAAATATCATATCTAGGTTTGGCTGCCCTGCTAGAATTGTAACTGAAAATGTGCAGGCTTTCAAGTCTGCCAGGTTTGTAAAGTTCTGTCAAAGGTATAACATTACATTGACCCACTCCATAGCTTATTATCCCCAGGGAAATGGCTTAGCAGAGTCATCCAATAAAACCCTGGTGAGGGCCTTCAAGAAAACAATAAGTGAGAATCAGAAGAATTGGGACTCCCAATTAAAGTTTTCTCTATGGGCGAATAGAATAACCAGCAAAAGAGCAACAGGGAAATCTCCCTATGAGCTGGTGTATGGGAGAGAAGCTGTGTTTCCTCTGCAATTGGCATTTCCAGTGGCACATTTTATGCAGGAGAATTAGGAAGAACCAGATGACATGATCAGAAGAATTAATCAACTGGTAGAATTGGAAGAAACACGCAACCAGGTAAATGAGAGACTGGTAGAGTATCAGGAAAAAATGAAGGATATTTTTGATCGCCATGCAAAAGATAGGAATTTCCAAGTTGGAGACCTGGTTCTCAGGTGGGATGTTCGCAGAGCAGAAAAGGGTAAGCATGCTAAGTTTGATCCGTTGTGGTTTGGCCCATTCAAAGTAGTGAACCTAGGGGGAAATAACACTTTCATGTTAGAAAACCTACAGGGTGATCTGCTAGATGCCCCTGTGAATGGGAAATTCCTTAAACACTACTTTTAGTACTGACTCAAGCAGACCATGCTTGGTGTATTATAATGTATATGATGTATGTAAGTGTGATTTCAATTCTGAATGTAGATGGTAGAAATAAGCTGATAAGTTTTGAAAAAAGGCAAAGGGATTGTAGAGTGAGATTCACACACAAGAGGGTCTGAGGTCTGTGAGTTCTCGGCATGCCCGAGGACGAACATGCTGTCCCCAGTTGGAGCCGGTGTTGTACAAGTCAGCTCCTCCATTCAAATTTCAGCCAAAGTCTCCTCTTTTCCCTTTGCCGCTGCCCTTCCCCGCACCAGAAATACATTGAAAAAGGGCTAAAGTCCGCTTTAAAAGGTTATATAAGGCCTAGCCCCTTTCTCTCCCAACTCCGCGCCGCCTTTCTTCCATATAGCCAAGCGCTGCCCCTTAGAGAATTTAACGCAATTCGCATGATCGCGCTATCACACCTCTCCCTCATCGCATGTCCGCCTCATCAAAAAAGCGCAGTTTCCCGTTCGCACTATCCTCCGTCATCGCACTTTTCATTTTTGCGATCTGCGCTCGACCGGTCACGTCCATCGCATAGCGCAGAGCACAGAATTTCATTATTCCATCATTCCCTCCATCGCATTTCCTCCTCTTGCGATTTTGCGATATGCGCTCCGGGCTCCACCTCCAAAGCCTTTGCCCCATTGTTTTGTTATGTCTTTCCTTTGTAACTTCCCCAAAAGTTAGTCTTCAAAGTATTCGTACCATCAGCATTCTTCTGCCATTTTTCGTCATTTGCCTACATGTCATCCACTTTTCCTCTATTGTTCACATATTTTGGTTATGTGTCACATCTCAGTGTTTTTGTTTGAAGTCTTCGCCCCTCATCATTCCATCATCCTCTCAAGTCTATGCCACCGCTTTCGTTAACCTCACTATGACCACTATCTCTGTGATTAGTTTTATTCAACAGGCTTTTGTTTTTGCAGGAACTTGTGGTGGGGACAAAATTGGCGGAAAGGATCCGGGAGTCACTATGATGTGACCTCCATTAAAGAAAGGTACTTCGATCTATAGAACTCTCCAGAGAAAATCAAAAGGGCACATTTGGGCGGATGAAAACATTAATGCAGCAACAGATTATTAATGAAGAAGCAATGAATTCAGGGTCCAGCTTGAAAAAGATTTCAAATTTAAATTCAAAATCTAAAGATCGAAAGTACCATGAATAGAAGCAGGCACCTCAAGGTTTTATTGCCGCAGATCTTCCTCCTCCAGAAAAGAGCCGAATGTTTACATATTTTATTATTTATGTCTTGTATATAAGCAAATTTTCATTTCCAACATTCATTTCCAGAAATAAATTGTAAAGTACAGTCATTCGTAGCATGGGCGCGAATGTTTTCCGCCATCTGATTCAAAATAAGTCATTAAATATTTTCCATCTACCTCCTCCTCTAGAATTCTCTATCTCTTCTATAAAAGCTAGAAGGAAAGACATTGTAAGGGTTCCACATTTCTATCAGCAAAATGTGCAGTGAAAAGGCTTTTGTATACATTTTGTAATACTTCTGTATGAAGGTTCAGAGCCCGTAGGGTCTCAGTGAGGAGGAGTTATAACTGTAATGAGGATTTTGGTATTTGGTATCTCACAGTATGTAATTTCTCTTATGTGTTAATACAATATCTCATTTCATGCTATTTATCTTCTTGTATCATGTTCTAGAATGCGAGTGGCTCACTAGTTTGCAGTAAGGATTCATCCTTGTTGATGCCCTTTCTAGAATTAGTCAAGCGCTTTAAATAGGCCTAGTCATGATATACTGTTCCATGTTCACCTCATCCATGTTTTCTGCTATATTAGTTGCTTGAGGAGGGTGCTTTTAAAACACCATTGTCATATAAGGATTCATAAATTAATATGCCCTTATGTGGTTTTGTTGTGTATCTGGGTATCAGTCTCATGTTAACTAATATCTTCTCTATGTTTCCTCACTACACTCACTTTATGATATTTGATTTCTGTGGTATATTATCTGAACTGGCCCTCTTTACAGTAATTTGTCTCTTAACTGTCTGATGCCTTTGTATTGGAGTTTTACATGATGTTCCTACACTATTCTTATCTTTGTATCAGCTTCTGAGAGAGATTGGTCCCATTTCAATCTCATTTCCTTGTTCAAACAAGAGATAATAGGAAGGCAATTGGATTGACAACCCAAGCTATATTACGTGCCTCCCTGCTATATTAAGATGTCCTAGGCACTGGTCTATGGCAACTCTAGACTGTCTCTAGGAGGTGACAAAATTTTCCACAATAGGACCGATCACCCGACCAGTTCGATTTATGAGGGCTATATAACCATGCAGAGTTATGCACGGGTGCCTTGCTGTCACGCCCCTATACCTTTAGCGGTCTTTCAACCATGTTATAGACGGGGTGCGGCACTGCCGTACTTTTTCTTTTCGTAATACTCAAGTATGTAGCCTACGCTTTTAGCAACACCTATTAAATCAGTTGAGAAAATATTATTTCAATATGCAGAAAACATAAACATCATCATCATATCCACATTGTATGCCCATACATACAAGGGAGGGGCAACTCCATGTTAATAATGAGTCTGCCCGATAATATGTTTCATAAGTATGAAATAGAATATAAGTTCCAATCCAGCAAAAGGCCTCCTTTGCTCCTTGGAAAGGCAAGCTACCTTATGTCGAAGCTTACAATGCTTGAAAATAATTAACTAGCCAACAAACAATCATTTACAACGTTAGAATTCACATCGGGAATTTTCTGCATAAAACTGCCCAAGTGTTGTCGGGTCACTCGGGTCACCGCTTGCCTATGAGTTTAGACCTTCCCACAAGTTCTCCGTGTGTCCAATCCACTTCCAAGCTATGTGGTTAGCCCCGTCCCGTCAATACGCACCCGCTGAAACTTTCGGCACTCAATTCCGACCTACGATGACCTTAGAACGAGCTCTGAACTGAAGTTCAGACCTCTTGCAGATGCCCTGCGGAAACGCGTTTGGGTCGGGTCATTTTGTTTGAGGGTGACCGTATCAATTTTGCTAAGTTGTGACCACCCGGGAGCCTTGTGCACATTCGGCTGGCCCGTTTGCCGTTTGCTCCCATGTGCGTCCATTCGGTCAAGCGTGCCGTGTCGCGCCAGGTGAGGGTGCCCGGCCAAATGCGCTCGGGTTGGGTCGTTTGGTCCGAGGGCGCCCGTATCAGATTTGATAAGTTGTGACCACCCGGGTGCCTTGTGCACGTTCATGCCACCCATTTGCCGTTTGCTCCCATGTGCGTCTGTTCGGTCGGCGCGCTAGGTCACCGCGCCCGGCCAAACGCGGTCGGGTCGGTTCGTTTTGTTCGAGGGCGCTTGTTTCATATTTTCTAAGTTGTGACTGCCCAGGTGCCTTGTGCACGTTCGGGCGGTCCATTTACCATTTTCTCCCCTGTGCGTCCGTTCGGTCGGGCGCGCCGCATCGCGACGGGTCATCGCGCCCGACCAAACGCTCTCGGGTCGGGTCGTTTGGTCTGAGGGTGTCTGTTTCATATTTTCTAAGTTGTGACCGCCCGGGTGTCTTGTGCATGTTCAGGCGGCCTGTTTGCCATTTGTTCCCATGTGAGTCCATTCGGTCGGGCGCGCCGGGTCGCCGCGCCCGACGAAATGCGCTCGGGTCAGGTCGTTTGGTCCGAGGGCGCTCGTTTCATATTTTCCAAGTTGTGACCGTCTAGGTGCCCTGTGCACATTTGGGCAACCCTTTTGCTATTTTCTCCCATGAGCGTCCATTTGGTCGGGCGCGCTGCGTTGCGTCGGGTCGCCACGTCGCACTGGGTCGCCGCACCCGGCAAAACACGCTGGGGTCGGGTCGTTTGGTCCGAGGGCACCCGTATCATATTTTCTACGTTGTGACCACCCAGGTGTGTTGTGCACATTCAAGCGGCCCATTTGCCGTTTGCTCCCATGTGCATCTGTTCGGTCGCGCAAGCCGTGTCGCGCCAGGTTGCCACGCTCGGGTCGGGTCGTTTGGTCTGAGGGCGCCCGTTTCATATTTGCAAAGTTGTGACCGCCTGGGCGCCTTGTGCATGTTCGGGCAGCCATTTTTCCATTCGCTCCCATGTGCATCCATTCGGTCTGGCACGCCGTGTTACGCTGGGTCACCGCATAGCGCAGGGTTGTCGTGCCCGCCCAAATGCGCTCGGGTTGGGTCGTTTGGTCCGATGGCGCCCGTTTCATATTTTCTAAGTTGTGACCACCTGGGTGCCTTGTGCAAATTTGAGCGGCCCATTTGCCGTTTGCTGCCATGTGCGTCCGTTTGGTCTTGCGTGCCGTGTCGCACTGGGTTGCCGTGCTCGGGTCAGGTCATTTGGTCCGAGGGCGCCCGTTTCATATTTGCTAAGTTGTGATTGCCCGGGTGCCTTGTGCACATTCGGGTGGCCCTTTTGCCGTTTTCTCCCATGAGCATCCATTCGGTCGGGTGGGTCGTGTCGCGCCAGGTCGTCGCATCGCACCGTGTCGCCACACCCAGCCAAACGCGCTCGGGTCAGGTCGTTTGGTCTGAGGGCGCCTGTATCAGATTTGCTAAGTTGTGACTACCGGGGTGCCTTGTGCACATTCGAGTGGCCCATTTTCCGTTTGCTCCCATGTGCGTCCGTTTGGTCAGGTGTGCCATGTTGCGCCAGGTCGCCGCTTCGCATTGGGTCGCCGCACTCGGGTCGGGTCATTTGGTCCGAGGGCGCCCGTTTCATATTTGCTAAGTTGTGACTACCCAGGCACCTTGTGCGTGTTCGGGCGGCTCATTTTCCATTCGCTCCCATGTGCGTCTGTTCGTTCTGGTGCGCCGTGTCACGCTGGGTCGCCGCGTCACGCTGGGTTTCCACGCTCGACCAAACGCGCTTGGGTCGGGTCATTTGGTCCGCGGGGGCCCGTATCATATTTGCTAAGTTGTGACCATCTGGGTGCCTTGTGCACGTTCAGGCAGCCCGTTTGCCATTCTCTCCCATGTGCGTCCGTTCAGTCCATTCGGGTGGGCGCGCTGTGTCGCGTCGGGTGAGGGCGTCTATTTGGGTCGGGTCATTTGGTCCGAGGGCGTCCGTTCGGGTCGGGTCATTTCGTCCGAGGGTGCCCATGTCATATTTGCTAAGTTGTGACCGCCTGGGTGCCTTGCGCACGTCTGGGCGGCCCGTTTGCCGTTTGCACCCATGTGTGTCCATCCGGGTGAGGGCGTCCGTTCGGGTCAGGTCATTTTGTCCGAGGGTGCCCATGTCAGATTTGCTAATTTGTGACCACTTGGGTGCCTTGTGCACGTCCGGGTGGCCCGTTTGTCCTTTTCTCCCATGTGTGTCCGTTCGGTCGGGCGCGCCGTGTCGCGCCGGGTGAGGGCGTCCGTTCAGGTAGGGTCGGGTCGTTTGGTCCGAGGGCATCCATTCGGGTCGGGTCGGGTCGTTTGTCCGAGGGCGTCCGTTCGGGTCGGGTCGGGTCGTTTGGTCCGAGGGCATCCGTTCGGGTCGGGTCGGGTCGTTTGGTCCGAGGGCATCCGTTCGGGTCAGGTCGTTTGGTCGGAGGGTGCCCATGTCAAATTTTCTAAGTTGTGATCGCCTGGGTGCCTTGTGCACGTCCAGGCGGCACGTTTGCTGTTTGCTCCCATGTGTGTCCATTCGGTCGGGCGCGCCGTGTCGTGCTAGGTGAGGACGTCCATTCAGATCGAGTTGTTTGGTCCCAGGGCATCCATTCAGGTCGGGTCATTTGGTCCAAGGGCGTTCGTTCGGGTCGAGTCGTTTGGTCCGAGGGCGCCTGTGTCAGATTTTCTTAGTTGTGACCACCCAGGTGCCTTGTGCACGTCCGGGTAGTGTTTGGTCAATTTAGTGTGTCCTAAATTGCTAACATAAATTATCAACCAGGGATTCGTAAGCTGACGAAGTGTGGCGCACTATATGTGCAAGATAACCTATCTCTTACTTTTTGTCGTTTTGGGATTTTTATGAAATTCTAAAAGACAAGTATGGTTATGGATATTCAAGGCAATGATGTCCTTTATAATGATTTACCAACTTGAAACTGAAAAAGGAATTTGAAACATACAATGACAAAACTTGAAAGGAAATGAAAATGTGCTACTGAAATGAAAAGGTGCTGCTAATCTAATAAATCAAAACAGTGAACTAGTGAGCATGAAACCAAACTATTCTTGCTGCTGTCTAAACACAAAAGAAACTATGTTGAAAGAAATCCAAAAGTTGCAATAAAGTAAATCTAAATCAAATTACATCAACTTGTCTTCTGATCCCTCATCATTAGTCCAGCTATGATTTTCGGAAGTAACCATAAACAACTTGAGTAACTGATATCTAACTTGCGGAAAGTAAACTAATATCAAACCACACATTCATAATTCAATCCATCACCATCAGTCCAGCTGTGGCTTTCGGAGGTAACTGAAGATGTCATGAACAATTTAATATTTCTAACTTGCAGAAAGGAAACTAATATCAAACTACACATCCATAATTCAATCCCTCACCATCAGTCCAGCTGTGGCTTTCGGAGGCAACTGAAGATGTTATGAGCAATTTAATTTATCTAACTTGCAGAAAGGAAACTAATATCAAACTACACACTCATACTTCAATCCCTCACCATCAGTCCATCTGTGGCTTTCGGAGGTAACTAAAAATGACATGAGCAATTTAATATATCTAACTTGCAGAAAGTAAACTAATATCAAACTACACACTCATACTTCAATCCCTCACCATCAGTCCAGTTGTGGCTTTCGGAGGTAACTGAAAATGACATGAGCAGCTTAATATATCTAAATCTAACTACTGAAACAAATGTGCAAGACTGAAATAAACAAAGCAGTGCTGGAATTAAACAAAAAGTAAATTAGCAGTAGAACAATATTGATTCCATGTCATTAGTCAAAAGATATGCAAATGCCCGGGCTGCCATGAAAAATTATGCTAAAAGCTATGATTTCAGAAAGCAATCTAAGTAAAGAAATATGACAAAACAAAATTGAAAGCAACTTATCTAGAAAACATGTAAAAGCCTCCTTGGATAGCAGGGGCCCTCTGCTACCAATTTGGTGAAGTCCTTCAGCTCCTTAAAGATAAGATCACAATAGCATCAAAGAACTAAGCTTCTTTATTCAAAAACTCATAAATCTACATCCCATTCCATCTTGAACTTAGTTACAAATCTACTTTCTCATTACTTTCTCATTACCTCCTCATTACCTATGATAGGAGAAAGCTTCTCCTATTTATACAAAATATGAGGAGACATCTCATTAATGGGAGTCCATGAATCTCTCCCTCCATCTCTAGAGTTACAATCAAAATAGGAAATGATAAGACACATGTCTTTCTAGAGTTTTAACACAACTTGAGGAATGAGACACATATCCTCTTTGAGTTTCAATACAACAAGGAAGTGAGACACATATCCTCTTGATCCCATAATCTTCTCCAACCAAATTCGAATTTGGCTTTAGAGTGCCACATAAGGGTCTTCTAGAAGTCTCCTTTTGACCTACACATGTCACAAAACTCATAACACATATAGATATATGAAACTATGTTAATTTTCTAGTTTCTAATCATAAATTCACTTAAAATACATAAAATAAATAACTTTGGAAAACAAGGATCCTAACCCATATATTTATGAAAATGGTTATTTGATGTAGGGTTTTAGGTCAAATGGCTATGAAATAAGAGCTAAATGGTTATGACATAATGGAAATATGTATAAATATGGAGAACATTTTTGAGACTCAACATACCCCCCAACTGAAGTTGTTGCATGTCCTCATGCAACCATTGCAATGATTCATTTGTCCATGAGTTGATCTTTTATGAGTTTTGACTCATATAGATTCAGTCCAAACTTTGCTTCTTGATTATTTCCTTTTTGGCAAAGTATAATACATTTGATTGCAACATTTTTTTTTTTTTTTTTTTGAAGCATTGGTTCTTGTGTAACAATGCTTTATTTTCTTTGTTGCATCAAAGTTCATGAAAACATTTAGAATCAATTACTTCATCAATGAATTGATCATTTGTAAGACATATAATCTTTTGGATCATGTTGCAACAATAGTTGGTTGGAAAGTATATGTGGGTGGAAATGAAATGAAAATGTATGATGGTGTATGACATGTGGATATGAAATGATGTTCCTTCCCCCCCAACTAAAGATATGACAATGTGGAAAAGGGAGTGAGGAATTTTTCCAAAGTTACAATTTTAGCATTCTAATGAATTACATGACTAAAAATTAGAAAACAATATACCTTCACTTACCTTAAATGTGGATGAGTTGTGTATGTGTGGTGGCTGCAAAATTTTGATCATATTCTTCTTCAAGTGGTTGAACAAGAGGAGTCATGGATAAAGAGATAAGATGACTTTTTATTGCTCCTACTAAAACTTGCTGAATCTGCTCCAAAATGTTGAAAATAATAGTCTTCATGTCTTCAAAACTCATTGGCACAATTCCTACTATGTGAAAAGATGTTCTGATGTCGAACATAGTAGGAAATTATTGACTTAGTGGCCATTAATGGATGCCACTAGTCAACACGAGAACTCTCACCATTGATGACAATGAGAGTCAAGATGCCCAAACACATCTTACTAGGTACGAATGATTTTGCTGATGTCGAGTCACCTAGAAGATCTGACGAACAAGGGACATTAATGTATTCCCATTGTTTGTCAGCATGAGAACTTGCCATTAAGGCATGCAAGCCTCAAGGTGTTTTTACAAAGAACTTAGACTCAAAGGACTATGGACTCAATAGTTTGCATTGAAGCAGGGCTTATATGCAGAATGAAAATGACAAGAAATGAAAGATGGAAATGGAAGATGAAAATGGAAAGTAGAAATGGAAATGGGCAATAAGCATGTGAATGAGCTTCTTGCTTTTATTTGTGGGTTATGTATGGACAAAAAGAAATGGAAAGTGGATGTGAATGTAAATGGAAAACATGAAGTGAAATGAGGTGAATGGTTTATTATGAGGTATGGATGTGATGGAGACAATAGTATCTGAAAGTTTTTCAAGTGTTTGGATCTGATTTTGCATCAACATATTTCCTCCTCTTTGTTGCTGATCATCCTCTTATGAAACAAATTGGTCTCTTAGAGAGACACCATTCTCTTGTAGTTATTTGTCCTTCCTCCTGGAACCTGCAAAAAAACTAATACTTCTTCTGCAATGGAATGTAAGATTATCAAAGGAGAGAGGTGATCAATCTCTCTAGTTATGATATTTACATACAAAACTAAGAATTTGTATTAATGAAACAAGTTCTTCAAAGGAAAAATCAAAAGAATTTATACATGTTTTGGAATTAGTGCCTCAAGTTGAATGTAGCTTCTTTTCAGCAATTTATTTCATTATTTTCCATTTCAAACTCTAATGATGTATTTCTCATTGTATAGATCTTGTTGAGACCTTTCCAACGATACTTAAATCATCAAAATCTGATTTTGTATGAGAAAGTTAGGCTGATTTGAACAATGAGGTTTTTCAGCTGCGGAATTGCAGAACAGCTGCGGAATTGGACTTCAGCTGCGGAATTGGAGAACAGCTGCGGAATTGGACTTCAGCTGCAGAATTGGAGAACAGCTGCGGAATTGGACTTCAGCTGCGGAATGTCGACGGTTTCTGTAGCTAAAAATCTTGAATAAAAAGTTAGCCATTCATCCTTCATCATCAGTCCAAAATTAATCAATACCTTCAGAAAAACGAGCAAATAACTTGTTCATTTCATTGATTCAAAATTATTGATTTTTTTTTTTTTTTTTTTTTTTAACAACAAAAGAGAAATGCAATTTTTTTTTAAATTTCAACAAATGATGCTAAATAAAGCAAACTCAGATACATTGACCAATCGTGACCTTGCAATGACCATAGAATGGTAAGTGAAGATCACATAAGATGAAAAATAATATATTGATAAGCATTGAAGAACATAAAATGCATGATTGCTATTTCAAAATATAATCTTACATCTCTTCAAAATTTATTTTTGTATCTGTTTGATCCTTGAGGACTATCACAATCAGTAACCATTCAGGACCACCCCCCTCAGTTGGAATTCCAATTGCAGCAGTTGCCATTACAGACACGTTCAATCTCAATTGAGCTTACCTTTATGCTACTAAGGTTCATTGTGCCATCTGCACGACCATGTGCTTGATAATATCCTCCTGTAGTTTGCTCAATTCATCCCCATGCCTTCTTAATGTCTTTCCATAGTGATGTGGCATCCCTTTGAAATAAACATCATAATGGTTGGTGTTTTAATAATGTCATTGAAGCACCAAAAATTGCTGGGCAGATGATAAAGGAGATGTGAAATCCAACATTCAGAAAACGAAATTGAATTAAATTCAAAAATGAGTGGAATGTGCATTGAATGCCATGATAAGAGTTTGATTTTGATTAGAATTCCTCTTCTTAGAAATCAGGAAACCGAATTATCAATGCAGAGTGCCGTTTTCAAATTCTTCACTAAAAAAAAATCGTTTTTCCTCACGCGGCAGGCAAAAATGGCCTTCAAAGAACCGAGAATTTCTCCCAGACCGCCACGAATTTCTTAAAACGGTTTCTGGGTTATCTAATTGACCATGTTGGCGAAAAAACCCATGTTTTATTTTTTCTAAATTCATCTCCAATCGATCAGAAAACGTGTTTGAAAATGACGTGTCAATAACAGTTTGCGTTTTTCTGGGTTCTGCCTCAGCAACAAAAATCGTTTTCTTCAGAACGTGGTTCAAAATTGCGTTTCATGTGCATCTTGTTTTCATCCCTAGACTGTTCAGAATCACAATCTCCCTTTTCATCTACAGGAATGGACAGAAAAATGCTCTGTCATTGCTATTTGACAGCGTATTACAGTGAACAGTATACCAAGAAGGCCGCTCTTTCATTTGTACAATCGCAGGCTGCTGCTATGATCAGAATCAAAATATTCACCTGGATTGCTGGTTCAAAATTTACAGCAGTGCCATAAGCAGCAGGCATCAAATTGCTCATCTCTGAATGATTGTGACTACAAAACTCACGAGAGCACGATTTCTGCAAAAATTGTTATTCTCAGAAAACTGGACTGTGCATACATTTGAATTGTTTTGAAATGGGGCGCTAGGTTTGAATTGAATTGTTTTGCATGCATTTGAATTGTCATATCTGATTTGCCTCTTTGAATAGATGGAGTTACGAGCCTGTGCAAAGGTTCTCAACGTGGAGAAACTTTGGTGTTTTGTTTTATTGAAAAAAAAAAATGCCATGGCTATTTCATGGATTTTTGTTTATTGATTTGATTTGTTGTTGTTTTGTTTTTGTTGTTTTTTTTTTTTATTTGTTTTGTTAATAAAACTATATATGTTATATTTCAAAAATTAAAAATATACATATATGTTTTACTAAACAAAATGATTTATTTTTTTTTAAATTGTTTTGTTAATAAAATTACACATGTTAAATTTTGGAAAATTAAAAATATACATATGTAATTTACTAAACAAAAACAATTTATTGATTTTTTTTTTTTAAATGATTTGTTATTAAAATTATATATATATTTTCAAAAATAAAAATATACATATATATCTTAGTAACAAAACAATTTAATTTTTTTTTATTTTTTATTTTTTTATTTTCATTTTTTTTAATTGATTTGTTTAATAAAATTATGTATGTTATATTTTCAAAAATTTAAAAATACACATATATATTCATTAAACAAAACAATTTATTGAAATCAAAGTTTTTCATAAAAACAATTTTTTTTTTTTTTTTTAATTGTTGAATCAATTGAAATGATGAAGTTTTATTGTGTCTCCTTTTTTTTTTTTTCACATAACAATTCTTTTTCTGATCCTCCAGATCACACAAAGTGCAAGAGGAGAGCATACTCAAGAATTATTAATTTTTTTTTTTACATAACAATTCCTTTTCTGATCCTCCAGATCACACAAAGTGCAGGAGGAGAGCATACTCAAGAATTATTAATTTTTTTTAGATGTAAGAAATAAGGCTACCTAGTTACACTTCCCCGGCAACGGCGCCAAAATGTTTGGTCAATTTAGTGTGTCCTAAATTGCTAACATAAATTATCAACCAGGGATTCGTAAGCTGATGAAGTGTGGCGCACTATATGTGCAAGATAACCTATCTCTTACTTTTTGTCATTTTTGGATTTTTATGAAATTCTAAAAGACAAGTTTGGTTATGGATATTCAAGGCAATGATGTCCTTTATAATGATTTACCAACTTGAAACTGAAAAAGGAATTTGAAACATACAATGACAAAACTTGAAAGGAAATGAAAATGTGCTACTGAAATGAAAAAGATGCTGCTAATCTAATAAATCAAAGCAGTGAACTAGTGAACATGAAACCAAACTATTCCTCTTGCAACTGTCTAAACACAAAAGAAACTATCTTTGAAAAAAGAAATCCAAAGTTATGATAAAGTAAATCTAAATCAATTACATCAACTTGTCTTACGATCCCTCATCATTAGTCGAAAGCTATGATTTTCGAATGGCATATAAACAACTTGAGTAATGATATCTAACTTGCGAGAAAGTAAACTAATATCAAACCACATTCATCGCCCAATCCTCACCATCGGTCAGTGGCTTTCGGAGGAGTAGCCTGACAATGACATAGACAATTTAATATATCTAACACGAGAAAGTAAACTAATATCAAACTACACACTCATCGCAATCCTCACCATCGATCCAGTGTGGCTTTCGGAAGATGTGAAAATGACATGAGCAATTCAATATATCTAACTTGCAGAAAGTAAACTAATATCAAACTACACAATCATACTTCAATCCCTCACCATCAGTCCAGCTGTGGCTTTCGGAGGTAACTGAAAATGACATGATAAATTTAATATATCTAACTCTGAAAATGACATGAGCAGCTTAATATATCTAAATCTAACTATTGAAACAAATGTGCAAGACTGAAATAAACAAAGCAGTGCTGGAATTAAACAAAAAGTAAATTAACAGCAGAACAATATTGATTCCATGTCATTAGTCAAAAGATATGCAAATGCCCGGGCTGCCATGAAAAATTATGCTAAAAGCTATGATTTCAGAAAGCAATCTAAGTAAGGAAATATGACAAAACAGAATTGAAAGCAACTTATCTAAAAAACATGTAAAAGCCTCCTTGGATAGCAGGGGCCCTCTGCTACCAATTTGGTGAAGTCCTTCAGCTCCTTAAAGATAAGATCACAATAGCATCAAAGAACTAAGCTTCTTTATTCAAAAACTCATAAATCTACATCCCATTCCATCTTGAACTTAGTTACAAATCTACTTTCTCATTACTTTCTCATTACCTCCTCATTACCTATGATAGGAGAAAGCTTCTCCTATTTATACAAAATATGAGGAGACATCTCATTAATGGGAGTCCATGAATCTCTCCCTCCATCTCTAGAGTTACAATCAAAATAGGAAATGATAAGACACGTGTCTTTCTAGAGTTTTAACACAACTTGAGGAATGAGACACATATCCTCTTAGAGTTTCAATACAACAAGGAAGTGAGACACATATCCTCTTGATCCCATAATCTTCTCCAACCAAATTCGAATTTGGCTTTAGAGTGCCACATAAGGGTCTTCTAGAAGTCTCCTTTTGACCTACACATGTCACAAAACTCATAACACACATATAGATATATGAAACTATGTTAATTTTCTAGTTTCTAATCATAAATTCACTTAAAATACATAAAATAAATAACTTTGGAAAACAAGGATCCTAACCCATATATTTATGAAAATGGTTATTTGATGTAGGGTTTTAGGTCAAATGGCTATGAAATAAGAGCTAAATGGTTATGACATAATGGAAATATGTATGAATATGGAGAACATTTTTGAGACTCAACAGGTAGCCTATTTGTCGTTTTCTCCCATGTGCGTCCGTTCGGTTAGGCACACCGTGTCTCGCCGGGTGAGGGCGTCCGTTCAGGTCGGGTCATTTGGTCCGAGGGAGCCCGTGTCAGATTTTCTAAGTTGTGACTGCCTGTGTGCCTTGTGCATGTCCGGGCGGCCTGTTTGCCATTTTCTCCCATGTGCGTCCGTTCGATCAGGCGCGCCATGTCACGACGTGTGAGGGCGTCTGTTAGGGCGGGCGCACCGTGTCGCACCGGATGAGGGCGTCCATTCAGGTCGAGTTGGGTCATTTGGTCCGAGGGCATCCATTCATGTCGGGTCGAGTCATTTGGTCCGAGGGCGCCCGTGTCAGATTTGCTAAGTTGTGACTGCCCGGGTGCCTTGTGCACGTCCGGGTGGCCTGTTTTCCATTTTCTCCCATGTGCATCCATTCGGTCGGGCACGCCGTGTCGCGCCGGGTGAGGGCATCCGTTTGGGTCGGGTCGTTTGGTCCGAGGGCATCCATTCAGGTCGGGTCGTTTGGTCTGAGGGCATTCGTTCAGATTAGGTCGTTTGGTCCGAGGGCGCCCATGTCAGATTTGATAATTTGTGACCGCCCTAGTGCCTTGTGCACGTCCGGGCGGCTTGTTTTCCATTTGCTCCCATGTGCGTCCGTTCAGGTGGGCGTGCCGGGTGAGGGCATCCGTTCGGGTCGAGTCGTTCGGTCCGAGGGCATCCGTTTGGGTCGGGTCGTTTGGTCCGAGGGTGCCTGTGTCAGATTTGCTAAGTTGTGACCGCCTCAGTGCCTTGTGCACACCCGGGCGGCCCGTTTGCCATTTTCTCCCATGTGCGTGCGTTCGGGTGGGCGCACTGTGTCATGTCGGGTGAGGGCATCCGTTCGAGTCAAGTCATTTGGTCCGAGGGCGCCCGTGTAAAATTTTCTAAGTTGTGACCATCCGGGTGCCATGTACATGCCCGGGCAGCGCGTTTGTCATTTGTTCCCATGTGCGTACGTTCGGGTGGGCGCGCCGTGTCGCGCCAGGTGAGGGCGTCCGTTCAGGTCGGGTCGATTGGTCTGAGGGCATCCGTTTGGGTCGGGTCGTTTGGTCCGAGGGCGCCCATGTCAGATTTACTAAGTTGTGACCGCCTGGGTGCCATGTGCACGCCCGGGCGGCCCGTTTTCCGTTTGCTCCAATGTGCGTCCGTTCGGGTGGACGCGCCGTGTCGCGCCGGGTGAGGGCTTCCGTTCGGGTCGGGTCATTTGGTCCGAGGGTGCTCGTGTGAGATTTTCTAAGTTGTGACCACCTGGGTGCCTTGTGCATGCCTGGGTGGACCGTTTGTCGTTTGCTCCCATGTTCGTCCATTCGGGTGGTGGCGCCGTGTCGCGCCGGGTGAGGGCGTCCGTTCGGGTCGGGTCGTTTGGTCTGATGGTGCTCGTTTGGGTCGGGTCGTTTGGTCCAAGGGTGCCCGTGTCAGATTTGCTAAGTTGTGACTACCCGAGTGCCTTTTGCACATCCGGGCGGCCTGTTTGCCGTTTTCTCCCATGTGCGTCCGTTCGAGTGGGCGCACTGTGTCGCGCCGGGTGAGAGCGTCCGTTTGGGTCGAGTCGTTTGGTCCGAGGGCGCTCGTGTTAGATTTGCTAAGTTGTGACCGTACAGGTGCCTTGTGCATGCTCGGTCGGCCCGTTTGCCCTTTTCTCCCATGTGCGTTCGTTCGGGTGGGTGCGTCGTGTCGCGCCAGGTGAGGGCGTCCGTTCGGGTTGGGTCGTTTGGTCAGAGGGCGCCCGTTTGGGTCCAGTCGTTTGGTTCGAGGGTGCCCGTGTCAGATTTGCTAAGTTGTGACCACCCGAGTGCCTTGTGCACATCCGGGTAGCCCGTTTTTCGTTTTCTCCCATGTGCGTCCGTTCGGGTGGGCGTGCCGTGTCTCGTCGGGTGAGGGCATCCATTCGTGTCGGGTCATTTTCTCCAAGGGCGACCGTGTTAGATTTGCTAAGTTGTGACTACCCGGGTGCCTTGTGCATGTCCGGGCAGCCCATTTTCCATTTTCTTCCATGTGCGTCCGTTCGGGTGGGCGCGTTGTGTCGCCTCGGGTGAGGGCGTCCGTTCGGGTCCGGTCGTTTTGTCCGAGGGCGTCCGTTCGAGTCAGGTCGTTTGGTCTGAGGGTGTCCGTGTCAGATTTTCTAAGTTGTGACCGCCTGGGTGCCTTGTGCACGTCCAAGCGGACCATTTGCCGTTTTCTCCCATGTGTGTCCATTCGGGTGGGCGCGCCGTGTTGCGCCGGGTGAGGGCGTCCATTCCGGTTGGGTCGTTTGGTCCGAGGGCGCCCGTGTCAGATTTGCTAAGTTGTGATCGCCGGGGTGCCTTGTGCACATTCGGGTGGCCCGTGTCAAATTTTCTTTTCATGTGAAAGGTGGGTTGGTAATTGAGTTGTTTTGTTCGGTTGTGCCTGAAGAATGGCCTTGGGTAATTTTTAGGGTCTCTGACTTTCTTCTCTCCATCACCACTCGGTAGCATATGAGCGGTAATTTTGGCCATGCTCATCCTCGGAGGCATGGCTGAACAATCTATCCCGTCTGCTCTGTTTTCTTGTGGAGTGTAAAAACTATGGTCAACTTGATAAATATATATTATTGTTGATAAAAGATGAGATATGAGATATGCTTACAATGGGGAATCACCGAGGCTTTAAATATAGCCTCATGGTGTCCCTTGGTGAAGAGGCATGATCTTTGATCATGCCCTTTCACTTAATAAAACCTAAGATAACTATATCTAACTAATAATTAATAAAATATACATAACATTGCCCCTCTTAAGATGCTTTGTCCTCAAAGCATACGTAATGAAGGACATCGTTGACGAATGTTTGGTTTTCTCGAGCGACGGGCTCTTGCTTCCCACATTTTAAAAAAATCGTGGAGCATCTTCTCGAGCTCAATCTGTTGGTGATGTGGATAGCTACAAGATTTGATATTGACAGGTTCGGGTCCTTCCTTGACTTCTATTGGATGTTTGAATTTCCTATCGGGAGGCACTTTTATGGGTAGATCCTGAAATACTTTTTCATGTGTCCGAACTAATCCTTGTTCTTCTGGTGAATTTTCGTGGCTCCCTTTTGAGATAACATTTCTAACTGATGACATTGTACTTTAGATGTTGTCGCTCCTGTTTGAATCATCTTCGTCATCAGAGAGGAAGATACGACTTGATCTTCTGGGGCTTGGAATCCATACAACCTGTGTTTCTGCCCTTTCCACTTAAAACTTATAAACTGCTTCTGATGGTTGGCAGAATAAGTACCTAAATTTTGTAGCCATTGAATTCCTAAGACCACAACCACTCCTCGTAATGGAACAGTGTAGAATGGAGATTCTAAATGAAAGTTTTTTATCTGTAGTTTGACTTTATGGCATTTCCTTACCTGCTCAATCTTCTTACCATCGACCACCATTACCTTCATATTAGGCATGGGGAAGGTAAATATGTTAAGTCTTTTTTCCATGGTTGAATCTAGAAAATTGTGGGTACTTCCAATGTCGACGAGAACCATTATGTTGTTGTTCTTGATATGTCCTCTTAACCTTAGGGTTTGAGGTTGTGATATGCCTGTCATAGCTGATAATGACACTTGCGGAATAGTTTTTCCATCCACTTCTGGAGAGAACTCTAAGTTGTATTCTAATCCTTCTATATATGAATCATTATTGTTAGCGTCATTAGTTGCTTCACAACTGTATATATTTTTCGCTTTTCCATGAATCATTATTGTTAGCGTCATTAGTTTCTTGCCAACGCTTTAGAGTTGTTTTCGGCACAAGTGAAATACCACTACTTTTAACTTTATTTTACTTATTCCGTGGGGTGGAGATGGGGCACTGCCCCTGTTTTTGGCCTTAAGGCACGTTTCGGCGCGTCGATCCGGGCGAAACACATTGTCAGGTGGGGAGTTTGGCTGGGGCAGCACATTTGTTAAAAGATAATGCAGGTGTCCTAAGATGAGCTCAATGAGAACATAAATCTCATGTGGAACAAAAGGGTAAAAGCTCATTTGATTTTGATTTTCAGTACGAATACAAACCGTGAAAGCGTGGCCTATCAATCCTTTAGACTTTCAGAATTTGAAGCTAGAGGTGTCAGAAAAGTTACCACAAGGATAACTGGCTTGTGGCAGCTAAGCGTTCATAGCGACGTTGCTTTTTGATCCTTTGATGTTAGCTCTTCTTATCATTATGAAGCAGAATTCACCAAGTGTTGGACTGTTCACCCAACAATAGGGAATGTGAGCTGGGTTTAGAACGTCGTGAGACAGGTTAATTTCACCCTACTGATGAACCGCACCACAATAGTAATTCAACTTAGTGCGAGAGGAACCGTTGATTCACACAATTGGTCATTGCGCTTGGTTGAAAACCCAGTGGCACAAAGCTACCGTGTGTCGGATTATGATTGAACGCCTCTAAGTTAGAATCCACACTAGAAGCGGTGCATGTCACTCTTTGACTGTATCTCGGCCCGTAGTAGGGGTGTCTCTTTGTCGCCCCCAGGGGCCCGTGTCATTTGCAAACCGCGATCGTGAAGAATCTCGGTCAGGGCAGCTTTGAAGTTCAATTTCAAATGGTCGTTGAGAAGAATCCTTTGTAGAAGACTTAAATACGCGACAAGGTATTGTAAGTTGCAGAGTGGCCTTGCTGCCACGATCCACTGAGATTCAGCCCTTGGTCTCCTCGATTCGAAGCTTCTCTCTTGTCACTTTATTCAAAATTAGGACGACTATCGCCGTTGCACCTTCTCTGCCCCCCCGTCCTTTTCATTCAAACATCGTTTCATTTGTTTGCATCTCAAAAATGCATTTCCTGCTTAGGGGCGGGAAATTTGGGGTTTCCATGCCACGGCTGCGAGAGGGGTTGCCAGTTGGTAGCATGGAAACCCCAAATTCCCATGTTGTGGCACAGCGTAAAACCAGCCCAGGCCTGCAGAAATTGGGGTTTCCGCGTCCTCCAGTGCCCATGAGGGAAACACGCTGGGGAAATTGGGGTTTCCATTTCGCAGCACATGGCGGAGGGTCGCGCCCGATCCTGGGAAACTTTGGGTTTCCATGTCCCGCCCCTGACGGAAACCACAGGTTTCCATGTTTTACGGCACACTGGAAACTTGGGGTTTCCATGACGATGGAAACCATCGCCCGAGTCTAGGGAACTGGTGGTGTTTCAAAACCGCAGATCCAAGCCTCTGGGGAACTCTGGGTTTTCTCCAAGTTGTGGCATGTACAAACCCGCTGCCCAAGTCAATGAAAATTGGGGGTTTCCATTTCACCACGCGACGGACATCTGCCCCAATTCGGAGAAACTTGGGGTTTCCATTTCGTGGCACGGCAGAAAATTTCCCAAGTCTGGGAAACCTAGGGTTCCCGTGTCCTGCCACGATGGAAACCACAACCCTAGCACGGGGTGCTTGGGGGTCCCATGCTGTAACATGACAGAAACCGCCACCCAAGTATGGGGAACTTCAAGTTTCCATGTCACGGCGTGACGGAAATCGCCCCTCGGGGTCCGCGGAGCTCAGGGGTTCCCATTTTTTGTGGCACGACGGATACTGCCAAATTCTGGGAAACCCGGGGATTTCCACGTCCCGCCACGATAGAAATCGTGGCCTCGGTCCGAGGAGCTCAGGTTTCCATGTCGCGGCACGATGGAGAACCGCCCAAGCCTACAGAACTTTGGGGCTTCTGTTTCGTGGCACGAGGAAAATCGCCTAGTTCTGGTGAGGGGAACTTGTGTTTCCATGTTGCAGCATGACCGTAATCGCTCAATTTTATAGAACTCGTGGTTTTCGTTGCACGGCACGGCGGAGAACCGCCCAAGTCTTGCAAACTTGGGGCTTCCATTTCGCAGCACGATGGAAACCGCTCCCCTGGTCTGTCTCTGGAACTTGGGGTTTTTGCGCCTCGTCGCGACGGAAGCTATCCAAGTGTGAGGAAGGTTGGGTTTTGTAAGGCCCCAGGACTTCATGAGGCGCGTTCAGGGTAACGGGTGTGCCCATCGGGCGTTTGGACGGTGTTCGGGCACCGTGCGACGTTACGGGCGAACCGTCACACAGTAACTGCACGAGCGCGAGAGTGTGGCGGCGAGCAGCACGGGCACGTCGCACATAGCCAGCGGTGGTGTTGGAAAAATAAATGTTATAGGCAAAACGTCACACCGTAGTTGGAGTCATAAAACAGACGCACGAGTTGAGCCGCCGACGCTACACAAGTGGGCAGACAGCTGAACGATGGGGGTCTGCTTGGGTCCACCGAGTGACCCATGGCACACACATGATACGCGTATTAATATGGCGTGAAGATGATGGAGAAGTCATCCAGCCAACGATCAAGCAAGCATATGAGTGCAAGCACATTGGAGCACCACGAACTAAGGCAACAACTCGTTGGTGAAGGAAACATGGCGCCGGTGAACGTAGGGCGAGCGCGGGTCGAGTCGGGTTGTTGACGTGCAGGGTGTGCGAAATTCCTCCGCAGGGCATCCGCATCGTAGGACGGGTCGATTTGGGCAGCGCGCGGGTCAAGTCATGCGACAGACATGCAGGGTGTGCATAACTTCTCCACAGGGCATCCGCAGTGCAAGGTCGGGTCGGGCAAGGCGTCCGCACGATCTGAGCTTCAGTTCAGAAGTCGTTTTGAAGGCATCGTGAGTCAGAATTGAGGGCCGAAAGTTGAAGCATGTGCGTATTGATAGTACGGAGCTAACCACGTAGCTGGGGACCGGATTTGACACACGGAGAGCTCATGGGGAGGTCTGAAATCATTTGCAGTGCCGACCCGAGTGACCCGGCAGCACTTGGGAAGTTTTATGCAGGATATTCCAGAGGTGAATTCTAATGTTGTAAACGATTGTTGTTGTCAAGCATTGTAGGCTTGGACAAAAATTGACTTGCCTTGCCAAAGAGAAAAGGGGGTCTTTTGCTAGATTGGAACTTATACTGTATTTCATATTTATGAAACATATTATCAGGCAGACCCATTATTAACTGGGAGATGGCCCTCCCTTGTACGTATGGGCGTACACTGTGGATATGATGACGATGTTTATGTTTTCCACACATTGAAAGAACATTTGATTAACTAATTTAACAAGTGTTGCCAAAGGCGTAGTCTACATACTTGAGTATTATGAAAAGGAGAAGTACGGTAGTGCCGCACCCCGTCTATAGCATGGTTGAAAGATCACCAAAGGTTTAGGGTCGTGAGAGGTTTCCTCGCCCCGCCATGACGACAGTCGCCCAACTGTGTGAAATCTAAGGTTTCCATGTCCCTGCTCAATGAACACTGCCCAATTATATGTCCATCGAGACGGAAACCACCCTTGTAAGACCCACGAGCCGAGGACGATGATGGAGGGTGTTATTCGGTGGACATGCGACGAAAACCATGATGAAAGGTCAGACGGGCGCGCTGACGGACGAAAACATCATCTGGCTATCATGCGATGTTATCGTGGTGACCGTGTGACGTTTAGGAGCGACGTGCATAAACGTGTCCAAAAATGGCTGTGTGTTGGCTTGGAGGCTTATAGGCCGGTCGTGGTGGCAAGCCGATGCTAAGGAGGAAATGTCACATTGTAACTAAGGCTTTATGGACGTTTAGTGGGTCGACCTTATATGGGTCAAGCCCCACCCATGGAAGCAATGTGTGGGCGAAGGCACATACAAAAGGAGGACGTGCGATGGATGATAAAGGAAAGCAAGAAGGACATCAACATCTTGTTGATTCCACCATTGGCAAGCTAATGTGTGAGCTAGAGCGAAGGTCGAGGGTGGAGGGTTAAGCCGCAGCAGGGAAATGAAGTTTGGGTCGAGTCGGGTAAAAATGTGTTCGGCGTTCACCCGTGGGTCGAGTCGGGTTCCTTCCGGAGGGCGCGTGCGGTGCAGTGTTCGGTGCATGGTCGAGTTGGGTTCCTTCCGCAGGACGTGTGTAGAACAGTGTTCAGGACGGGCGCGTTCAGGTCGAGTCGGGTTCGTGCAGCGCGCCCACGTTCAGGACGCGCGGAACAATGTTTGAAGGCGCGGAGTTCATTCAGCAGGGTCGGGTCAGGTCAAACGCGTTCAGGAAACACGTGCTGACCGTGACCCCATTGACCCATGTGCATAAACGTTTTCAGGGTGTCGAGGGCGTTTGTGACCCGGGTGACCCACTCGAACCAAAATTCCTGCAAACTTCAGAGACATGTTCTGAAAGGGAATTTTGGGGTTCCTTTGGATTGTTTGCACTGTTGGGAAGCTGTTAAGGCTAGACCAAGGTACAAGCACATTTTGAAAGAAGCATAAAATTGTTTATGGAGGCTTGGTTGTATAATTATTGCAAATTGTACATATTTATTGAAGCATAATATCGGGCAGACTTATTAACGGGATTTTCCCCTACCTTGAATGTATGGGCGTTCATGTGGTTTGATATTGTTGTTTAGTTCTATTTTATTTCTACACAAGAACACTTTGGAAGATTAATTAAACAAGTATTGAGATAGGCATAGTCTACTTATTGAGTATTTGAAAAGAGAAAAATAAGGTAGTGCCGCACCCATCTATAGAGTGGTTGGGAGACTACCACAGGTATAGGGGCGTAGCAGTTGGTATCATAGCTACATTTTCATGGCTTTTTTATTATTGAGCAGGGATACAGTTGCAGTGTTGCAGGTGGTATTGAAGCTTGATGAATGAGTTTGTTTCATTGGAAATGAACTTCAAAGAAATTAAAGAGAAGTCGAAGGAAGTGGAAAAGGAGTTTGATGAGGCGAGTCGGACAATTGATACATTGTGCAAGAGGAGGACATCTGGCATGAGCAAAGATGAAATGTTTCAACTTATGAAGAAAGTGAGAATTCTCGGAGAAGAAATGGACAAGGTGGAAGAAGAGCGAAGGAAGTTACTTGATAAGCTTCTCAAACTTAGAGACCTTGGAAAGAAGAAGCACGGTGGCATGAAGCCCACTATGGCCAAACCAAAGGATGTTGTAGATGGGATTGAAGTCAAGGAAGAACTTGATGAAAAAGTTGGATGAGGACCAAGGAAATTACAAGCATTGATGGTGGATGATTCTCACAAGGATGTTGCAGATGTGGTAGAAGTCAAGGACGAACTTGATGAACAGGTTGGACCAGGGCCAAGCACATTGCGAGCATCGGTGATGGATGATTCCGGGGAGGATGTTGAGGATGCGGATATGATCGAGGAAGAACTCGTGGAACAAGTTGAACCTGGACCAAGCACATTGCAGGCATTGGGCGATGAACCACATGGAAATGTTGTAGAGGTGACAATGATCGAGGAGGAACTTTATGAGCAGGCGGTACCAGGATCGGAAGCATTGCAGACATTGATGAGGACAGAGGACACTCGCTTAGAGAGTCTTCATGAAGATATGAATGGTGTTTCAATTGAGCATCTGGGAGATGGACCATATGGAGGGATGGGAAAGAAGATGACTTCTTTGCCAATACCATGGAGGACCTTTCCTTGGGTGGCTATGATGAAACCTTGTACGTTGGAGAAGCAAGGAGCATTTCTTATTGTAGACCTTGATAGGTAATTTTTTGACCTCGCTCTAGTAGGTTCAAATTACCGTGACAAGGGTGAAACTTGATGATATTTGTGATAGATATGGGTCATGCTTAGCCACATAGAAATTGGCTAGGTGCCCGGCACGACTCATGGACTGCCTTGGTGGTAGGGCACATTGTTTGGGTAGACTTCTTCATGGCATACAACCAAGAAGGAACTCTTGGTGCACCTTTAGTGGGGGGGAAGCCTTGGAGGAAGTACCCATGATGATGACAGTAGAAGTGACCGAGGGCACTTAACCTGTACACTATACACATGATGGTGACTAGAGTTGAGATGATTCAACTCTTTATGGACACACGGGCAACCAAAAGTCATGTACATTGACATGAGGTCATGGCGGGACATTATGTGGAGACATTATGCAAGTGCACTTACTAGGTGCCCACTTATGAGCATCATGGAGGAGTGTCAAGCAGGAATATGCTGAGCACGATCGATTGTTGGTGCTACATGGATACCTTTTATAGGTGGGTTGATGGATGTTGTTCAATTTGAGCACCAAGACATTTGTTGGATGAGCAGCCTGTGAGCACATTCATATGACTTGCAGGGCGAGAACAAATTGTAGTGGCACTCGTGGGAAATACAAGTATGCTTGCCAACACTTTGGATAGGATGATGCATGGGAGTTCATGATGGAGTTGCATTCGTTGGAGGCTTCATACTACAATGATCTTGCAGTATCTGGTTCACCGAGGAGCTGAGATCGAGACTGGTCTTGATTTTGATGCACTATGGGATGCATACCTTTGAGCGCATTTACGAGGTGTGTTTGTGAGGAGTCACTTGATGGAGATGTGGCAATGGGATGCCTTGGTGGTATACACTTGGGCATGGGTTGAGCCTTCTTGACTTAAATTTGGTACGCACGTTGGATGCATATTGCAGATGGGAGGAACATAGCTTCATGGACCTGAATATGGCACACTGTTGAGAGGATGTTCTTGACTTGATTTGAGGAGGACCTTTCACACGTGGATGATGCTCGATAGTTGTGGCTGTCTTTTGAACAGCGTGTGGATATTGGAATCATGGGCGGCACATTTTAGATAGAGATGGCTTATTGGATGGAAAACATGTTGTGGATGAGACAGATCTCCATGGATTACTTTACTCTCATATGGGATGGATCGTTGATTGAGTTGATGGGTGTGACAGGATGCGAGAAGGACAACTAACACATGGTATGAGGATGTGCATTCCCATAATGAGAATCTCTGGTTGGACCGATCACCCGACCAGTTTGATTTATGAGGGCTATAGCACCGTGCAGAGTTATGCACGGGTGCCTTGCTGTCACGCCCCTATACCTTCGGCGGTCTTTCAACCATGTTATAGACGGGGTGCGGCACTGCCGTACTTTTTCTTTTTGTAATACTCAAGTATGTAGCCTACGCCTTTAGCAACACCTGTTAAATCAGTTGATCAAATGTTCTTTCAATATGCGGAAAACATAAACATAATCATCATATCCATAGTGTACGCCCATACATACAAGGGAGGGGCAACTCCTTGTTAATAATGAGTCTGCCCGATAATATGTTTCATAAGTATGAAATAGAATATAAGTTCCAATCCAGAAAAAGGACTCCTTTGCTCCTTGGCAAGGAAAGCTACCTTCTGTCGAAGCTTACAATGCTTGAAAATCATTAACTAGCCAACAAACAATCATTTACAACGTTAGAATTCACCTCGGGAATTTTCTGCATAAAACTGCCCAAGTGCTGTCGGGTCACTTGGGTCACCGCTTTCCTATGAGTTCAGACCTTCCCACAAGCTCTCCGTGTGTCCAATCCACTTCCAAGCTATGTGGTTAGCCTTGTCCTGTCAATACGCACCCGCTGAAACTTTCGTCACTCAATTCTGACCTACGATGACCTCAGAACGAGCTCTGAACTGAAGTTCAGACCTCTTGCGAACGCCCTGCGGAAACGCGTCCGGGTCGGGTCGTTTCGTTTGAGGGCAACCGTATCAATTTGGCTAAGTTGTGACTGCCCAGGAGCCTTGTGCACATTCGGCAGACCCATTTTCCATTTTCTCCCATGTGCGTCCGTTCGGTCGGGTGTGCCGTGTCGCGCCAAGTGAGGGCACCCAGCCAAACGCACTCGGGTCAGGTCGTTTAGTCTGAGGGCGCCCGTATCGGATTTGTTAAGTTGTGACTGCCTGGGTTCCTTGTGCATGTTCGGGTGGCCTATTTTCCATTTGCTTTGATGTGCATCCTTTCGGTCGGTGAGCCGGGTTGCCGCACCCAGCCAAACGCGGTCGGGTCGGTTCGTTTGGTCCGAGGGTACCCGTTTCATATTTGCTAAGTTGTGACCGCCCGGGTGCCTTGTGCACATTCGGGTGGTCCGTTTGTCATTTTCTCCCATGTGCGTCCATTCAGTCGGGCACACCGCATCGCGACGGGTCGCCGCGCCTAGCCAAATGCTCTCGGGTCAGGTCATTTGGTCCGAGGCCGCCCGTTTCATATTTGCTAAGTTGTGACCACCCGGGTGCCTTGTGCACGTTCGGGCAGCCCGTTTGCCATTTTTTCCCATGTGAGTCCATTTGGTCGGGCGCGCCGGGTCGTCGTGCCCGACGAAACGCGCTCGGGTTGGGTCGTTTGGTCCGAGGGTGCCCGTTTCATATTTTCCAAGTTGTGACCGTCCGGTGCCTTGTGCACGTTCGGGTGGCCCTTTTGCTGTTTTCTCCCATAAGCGTCCGATCGGTCGGGCGCGTTGCATCGT
This sequence comes from Pinus albicaulis, assembly GCA_034641835.2. NCBI lineage: Eukaryota > Viridiplantae > Streptophyta > Pinopsida > Pinales > Pinaceae > Pinus > Pinus albicaulis. The sequence goes on from CM076571.1 coordinate 783,067,450, forward strand.
ACCGGGTCGCCGCACCCAGCAAAACGCGCTCGGGTTGGGTCGTTTGGTCTGAGGGTGCCCGTATCATACTTGCTAAGTCGTGACCGCTCGGGTGCCTTGTGCACGTTTGAGCGACCCGTTTGCCATTCGCTCCCATGTGCGTTCGTTTGGTCGGGCATGTCGTGTCGTGCCAGGTCGTTGCTTCACACTGGGTCGCCACGCTCGGGTCGGGTTGTTTGGTCCGAGGGCGCCCGTTTCATATTTGCAAAGTTGTGACCACCCGGGCGCCTTGTGCACGTTTGGGCGGCCCTTTTTCCGTTCGCTCCCATGTGCGTTCGTTCAGTCTAGCGTGCCGCGTAGCGCTGGTTCGCCGCGCTCGCCCAAACGTGCTCAGGTCAGGTTGTTTGGTCCGATGGTGCCTGTTTCATATTTGCTAAGTTGTGACCGCCTGGGTTCCTTGTGCACGTTCGAGCGGCCCGTTTTCCGTTCGCTCCCATGTGCGTCCGTTCAGTCTGGCACACCGGGTTGCCGCGCTCGGGTCGGGTCGTTTGGTCCAAGGGCGCCCATTTCATATTTGCTAAGTTGTGATCGCCTGGGTGCCTTGTGCACATTTAGGCCTCCCTTTTGCCGTTTTCTCCCATGAGTGTCCGTTTGGTCGGGCGGGCCGTGTCGCGCCGGGTCGTGTCGCCACACCTAGGCAAATGCACTCGGGTTGGGTCGTTTGGTTCGAGGGTGACCGTATCAGATTTGCTAAGTTGTGACCACCAGGGTGCCTTGTTCACGTTCGAGCAGCCCGTTTTCTGTTTGCTCCCATGTGCGTCTGTTCAGTCGGGCGCGCCGTGTCGCGCCGGGTCGCCGCTTCGCACCGGGTTGCCGCGCTCATATCGGGTCGTTTGGTCCAAGGGCGCCCGTTTCATATTTTCTAAGTTTTGACTACCCGAGCGCCTTGTGCGCATTCAGGTGGCCCGTTTGCTGTTTGCTACGATGTGCGTCCGTTCGGTTTGGCGCACCGTGTCGCGCTGGGTCACCGCGTCGCGCCGGGTCGCCGTGCCTGGCCAAACGCGCTCGGGTCGGATCGTTTGGTCTGAGGGGGCCCGTATCATATTTGCTAAGTTGTGACCGTCCAGGTGCCTTGTGCACGTTCGGGCAGCCCATTTTCCATTCGCTCCCATGTGCGTCCGTTCGGTCCGTTCAGGTGGGCGCGCCGTGTCGCGTCAGGTGAGGGCGTCCGTTTAGGTCGGGTCGTTTGGTCCGAGGGTATCTGTTCGGGTCAGGTCATTTCATCCGAGGGCACCCATGTCATATTCGCTAAGTTGTGTCCGCCCGACTACCTTGTGCATGTCCGGGCGGCCCGTTTGCCTTTTGCACCCATGTGTGTCCATCCAGGTGAGGGCATCCGTTCAGGTCGGGTCGTTTTGTCCAAGGGCGCCTGTGTCAGATTTGCTAATTTGTGACCACCCGAGTGCCTTATGCACGTCCGGGCGGCCCGTTTGCCATTTTCTCCCATGTGCGTCCATTCGGTCGGGTGCACCATGTCGCGTCGGGTGAGGGCGTCCGTTCGGGTCGAGTCGGGTCGTTTGGTCCGAGGGCGTCCATTCGGGTCGGGTCAGGTCATTTGGTCTGAGGGTGTCCATTCGAGTTGGGTCAGGTCGTTTGGTCCGAGGGCACCCGTGTTAGATTTGCTAAGTTGTGACCGCCCGGGTGCCTTGTGCACGTCCGGGCAACCCGTTTGCCATTTTCACCCATGTACGTCCGTTCGGTCGGGCGCGCTGTGTCGCGCCGGGTGAGGGCATCCATTTGGGTCGGGTCGTTTGGTCCCAGGGCATCTGTTTGGGTCAGGTCGTCTGGTCCGAGAGCATTTTTTTGGGTCGGGTCGTTTGGTCAGAGGACGCCCGTGTCAGATTTTCTAAGTTGTGACCGTCTGGGTGCCTTGTGCACGTCCGAGCGGCCCATTTGCCGTTTGATCACATGTGCGTCCATTCGGGTGGGCGCGCCGTGTCTCGCCGGGTGAGGTCTTCTGTTCGGGTCGGGTTGTTTGGTCCGAGGGCGCCAGTGTCAGATTTGCTAAGTTGTGACCGCCCGGGTGCCTTGTGCACGTCCGGGCGGCCCGTTTGCCGTTTTCTCCCATGTTCGTCCGTTTGGTTGGGCGCACCGTGTCGTGCTGGGTGAGGGCTTCCGTTTGGGCGGGCGCGCCGTGTCGCGCTGGGTGAGGGTGTCCGTTTGGGTCGGTTCGGGTCGTTTTGTCCGAGGGCATCCATTCGGGTCGGGTCGGGTCGTTTGGTTCGAGGGCACCCATGTCAGATTTGCTAAGTTGTGATTGCCCGGGTGCCTTGTGCACGTCCAGGTGGCCCGTTTGCCGTTTGCTCCTTATGCTTCCATTCGGTCGGGCGCGCTGTGTCGCGCCAGGTGAGGGCGTCCGTTTGGTTCAGGTCGTTTTGTCCAAGGGTGTCCGTTTGGGTCGGGTCATTTGGTCTGAGGGCGTTCATTTGGGTCGGGTCATTTGGTCTGAGGGCGCCCGTGTCAGATTTGCTAAGTTGTGACCGACTGGGTGCCTTGTGCACGTCCGGGCGGCCCGTTTCCCGTTTTCTCTGATGTGCGTCCGTTCGGGTGGGCGCGCCGGGTGAGGGCGTCCGTTCGGGTTGGGTTGTTTGGTCCGAGGGCGTCCATTTGGGTCGGGTCATTTGGTCCAAGGGCACCCGTGTTAGATTTGCTAAGTTGTGACCACCCGGGTGCCTTGTGCACGCCTGGGCGGCCTGCTTTTCGTTTTCTCCCATGTGCGTTCGTTCGGGTGGGCGCGCTGTGTCGCGCTGGGTGAGGGCGTCCTTTTGGGTCGGGTCATTTGGTCCGAGGGCGCCCGTGTCAAATTTGCTAAGTTGTGACCGCCTGGGTGCCATGTGCATGCACTGGCGGCACATTTTTCGTTTGCTCCCATGTGCGTCCGTTAGGGTGGGCGCGCCGTGTCGCGCCGAGTGAGGGCGTCCGTTCAGGTCGGGTCGTTTGGTCCGAGGGCATCCGTTTGGGTCGGATCATTTTGTCCGAGGGTGCCCGTGTCAGATTTGCTAATTTGTGACCGCCCGGGTTCCATGTGCATGCCCGGGCGGCCCGTTTGTCGTTTTCTCCCATGTGCGTCCGTTCGGGTGAGCGCGTCGTGTCGCACCGGGTGAGGGCTTCCGTTCGGGTCGGGTCATTTGGTCCGAGGGTGCCCATGTGAGATTTTATAATTTGTGACCGCTCAGGTGCCTTGTGCATGCCCGGGCGGCCCGTTTTCCATTTTCTCCCATGTGCGTCCGTTCGGGTCATCGACTCTCATCTTCTCTCCATCCCCACTCGGTAGCAAATGAGCAGTAATGTTGGCCATGCTTGTCCTGGGAGGCATATGTGAAAAGAGTTTCCCTTTCGCTCTGTGTTCGTAGAGTTGGATGAGGTTGCTGTGTGTGGCTCCTTGAGACATCTGGCCGGTCGCCTATGTCGCTCTCGTGCCCCTTGCTTGCTCGTTGGCTCCGTCGATGTCAACTCTTCACTATATTGTTCGCCTCCTCTCTTTTTGGTGGGTGGGAGAGTTGGGATTTTCTCTCGTTGGCTTCGTGAAATTGGCTCTTCGCTATATTTTTCACCTCCTCCCCTTTTGGTGGGGGGAGGGGTTGGATTTTCGTGTGAAAGGTGGGTTGGTAATTGAGTTGCTTGTTCGGGTGTGCCTGAAGAAGGGCCTTGGGTCCTTTGTAGGGTCGTCGACTCTCATCTTCTCTCCATCCCCACTCGGTAGCACATGAGCGGTAATATTGGCCATGCTTGTCCTGGGAGGCATATGTGAAAAGAGTTGCCCTTTCGCTTTGTGTTCTCGGAGTTGGATGAGGTTGCTGTGTGTGGATCCTTGAGACAACTGGCTGGTCGCCTATGTCGCTCTTGTGCCCCTTGCTCGCTCATTGGCTCCGTCGATGTCGGCTCTTCACTATATTGTTCACCTCCTCCCTTTTTGGTGGGTAGGAGAGGTGGGATTTTCTCTCGTTGGCTTTGTGAAATTGGCTCTTCACTATATTGTTCACCTCCTCCCCTTTTGGTGGGGGGAGGGGTTGGATTTTTGTGTGAAAGGTGGGTTGGTAATTGAGTT
>CM076571.1:783076536-783101536 GCA_034641835.2 Pinus albicaulis
TTCCACCATTGGCAAGCTAATGCGTGAGCTAGAGCGAAGGTCGAGGGTGGAAGGTGAAGCCGCAACAGGGAAACGAAGTTTGGGTCGAGTCGGGTAAAAACGTGTTCGGCGTTCACCCATGGGTTGAGTCGAGTTCCTTCCGGAGGGCGCGTGTGGTGCAGTGTTCGGTGCATGGTCGAGTCGGGTTCCTTCGGCAGGAATCGTGCAGAACAGTGTTCAGGGCGGGCACGTTCAGGTCGATTCGGGTTCGTGCAGCATGCCCACGTTCAGGATGCGCGGAACACTGTTTGAAGGCGCAGAGTTTGTTCAGCAGGGTCGAGTCGGGTTAAACGCGTTCAGGAAACATGTGCAAACCGTGACCCCATTGACCCGTGTGCATAAATGTGTTCAGGGTGTCGAGGGCGTCTGTGACCTGGGTGACCCACTCGAACCAAAATTCGCACAGACTTCAGAGACATGTTCTGAAAGGGAATTTTGGGGTTCCTTTGGATTGTTTGCACTGTTGGGAAGCTGTTAAGGCTAGACCAAGGTACAAGCACATTTTGCAAGAAGCATAAAATGGTTTATGGAGGCTTGGTTGTATAATTATTGCAGATTGTACATATTTATTGAAGCATAATACCGGGCAGACTTATTAACAGGATTTGCCCCTACCTTGAATGTATGAACGTTCATGTGGTTTGATATTGATGTTTATTGCTATTTAACTTCTGCAGAAGAACACTTGGGAAGATTAATTAAACAAGTGTTGAGATAGGCGTAGTCTACTTTTTGAGTATTTGAAAAGAGAAAAATAAGGTAGTGCCGCACCCGTCTATAGAGTGGTTGGGAGACTACCACAGGTATAGGGGCGTGGCAGTTGGTATCATAGCTACATTTTCGTGGCTTTTTTATTATTAAGCAGGGATATAGTTGCAGTGTTGCAGGTGGTATTGAAGCTTGATGGATGAGTTTGTTTCATTGGAAATGAACTTCAAATAAATTAAAGAGAAGTCGAAGAAAGTGGAAAAGGAGTTTGATGAGGCGAGTCGGACCATTGATACATTGTGCAAGAGGAGGACATCTGGCATGAGCAAAGATGAAATGTTTCGACTTATGAAGAAAGTGAGAATTCTTCGAGCAGAAATGGACAAGGTGGAAGAAGAGCGAAGGAAGTTACTTGATAAGCTTCTCAAACTTAGAGACCTTGGAAAGAAGAAGAACAGTGGCATGAAGCCCACTATGGCCAAACCAAAGGATGTTGTAGACGGGATTGAAGTCAAGGAAGAACTTGATGAACAAGTTGGACGAGGACCAAGGACATTACATGCATTGATGGTGGACGATTCTCACAAGGATGTTGCAGATGTGGTAGAATTCGAGGACGAACTTGATGAACAGGTTGGACCAGGGCCAAGCACATTGCAAGAATCGGTGATGGATGATTCCGGGGAGGATGTTGAGGATGCGGATATGATCGAGGAAGAACTCGTGGAACAAGTTGAACCTGGACCAAGCACATTGTAGGCATTGGGTGATGAACCACATGGAAATTTTGCAGAGGTGACAATGATTGAGGAGGAACTTTATGAGCAGGCAGTACCAGGATCGGAAGCATTGCAGACATTGATGAGGACAGAGGACACTCGCTTAGAGAGTATTCATGAAGATATGATTGGTGTTTCAATTGAGCATCTGGGAGATGGACCGTATGCAGGGATGGGAAAGAAGATGACTTCTTTGCCAATACCATGGAGGACCTTTCCTCGGGTGGCTATAATGAAACCTTGTACGTTGGAGAAGCAAGGAGAATTTCTTGTTGTACACCTTGATAGGGAAATTTTTGACCTCGCTCTAGTAGGTTCAAATTCCCGTGACAAGGGTGAAACTTGATGATATTTGTGATAGATATGGGTCATGCTTAGCCACATGGAAATTGGCTAGGTGCCCGGCATGACTCATGGACTGCCTTGGTGGTAGGGCACATTGTTTGGGTAGACTTCTTCATGGCATACAACCAAGAAGGAACTCTTGGTGCACCTTTAGTGGGGGAGAAGCCTTAGAGGAAGTACCCATGATGATGATGGTAGAAGTGACCGAGGGCACTTAAGTTGTACGCTATACACATGATGGTGACTAGAGTTGAGATGAGTCTACTCTTTATGGACACACGGGCAACCAAAAGTCATGTACATTGACATGAGGTCATGGCGGGACATTATGTGGAGACATTATGCAAGTGCACTTACTAGGTGCCCACTTATGAGAATCATGGAGGAGTGTCAAGCAGGAATATGCTGAGCATGATCGATTGTTGGTGCTACATGGAGACCTTTTATAGGTGGGTTGATGGATGTTGTTCACTTTGAGCACCAAGACATTGGTTGGATGAGCAGCCTATGAGCACATTCATATGACTTGCAGGGCGAGAACAACTTGTAGTGGCACTCGTGGGCAATACAAGTATGCTTGCCAACACTTTGGATAGGATGATGCATGTGATTTCATGATGGAGTTGCATTCGTTGGAGGCTTAATACTACAATGATCTTACATTATCTGGTTCACCGAGGAGCTGAGTAATGAGGAGATTAAGTATCTTGAAGAAAAATGCTCAAAAACGAAGTTGCTTAGAATTGATCCAAAATAGATCAACTGGAAAGTGCTCGTCAATACGATCCCAACGCCGTGAACAGCACTCAAATCCGACTCCGTATGAGGAAGATATTCAGTTTTGAATTTTCTCAATTTCAGTTAAAAAAGGCCAAAATTTGACTTTGGGAAAAAAATTATTTTTATTAAAAAAAGAATATTCCACAGAATATTTTGGGAATATTTCGTGGAATATTCCATAGAATATTCTGCGGAATATTCCGCTTGTGGCCAATAACAAAGCGCCACGTGGCTAGCCCGGAGGCCTCCACGTGGGCCCCCAAAGCGGATTGAAATGGCGTGTTTAAAATTTTTATGGAGTCGTCGGTCGGATTCGAACTCAAGACCGGGGGCATAACAACCAACAGTCTTAACCGCTGGACCACGGTTTCATTGTCATTTAAACGTTGTGGCGCAGTCATAGTTATGGTTTGTTATTGAATGGGCGAGGCTCGTAAAGGGGCCAGCCCTTACGGGCCAGCCCCTTATTACATATGACCTACAGCCGAGAACCCAAGGCTTAATGCATTGGCGCACAATAAAAACGTGTTGTTAAATGTTTAATGGTGGTTGTTAAACGTATTTCTAAATGTATTACATGGGTTTTTAATATTCCCATTCAAAACTCAAAGTCATTCAACTAATTCCAATCAGCATGGTTACGTGGCCCTACATGTCAGCACACATTTCGGCGGCAGTTTCGGCGGAGTGCCCCAAATTTAGCGTTGCCTCTATTTTGTCGGGCTTATCTGGCAGTGTCTCCAGATTTAACTGGAGTTTGTTTAGGCCAACTGGTAGATGGAGTAAATGTGGCATAACTTTGGCTAGGAGAGGTCTTTTGAGACGATTTTTATTTTTATTTTGAGTGGAGAGATCATTCTAGAGCTGTTGGAAGTGTTTTCAGAGCCACCAGGGCATTCTATCTGCGAATTTTACAGCGTTTTTTATCGTGGAGCCATCAGGGCCTAAGGGAAAGAGAGCTGCATTGGACTACCTTCATCCAATGGAGGTGATTTTGTAGTCATTTTAGACTGATTTGGATCTTCTGAATCTATTTTTGCAGTCTATTTTTCCATTTGGGGATTTTATACAGATGTAATCTCATTTTAAGCATTTAATAAAAGGAGGACTGAGCCTAATTAGAGGCTTTTGGACCCAGCGGAGGTAGCCCAAGAGAGGGGTGAACCGCTTAAACAATTATCTGCTGTCACTCTGTATATTTTGGCTGTTTATTTTCAGATTTTGATAGTTTAAACAGTAAATTTTCATAGGCATGCTTTTCCCAAACAAGTTTATACAGTAAACAAAACTTGTTATTTTATCATCCAACCTCTACACTTCAATTGCAGAACATATATTCTTGCTTATTCACACATAAAAACAGATCAATGAATACTTTGAACTTAAAAACAAATACTTTCATTGATCAAGATCATGAGTGATTACATTTTATTTCTTTAGGCAGAGTCTGTAGAAGGGCCAGGTAGCCTCCGGATTCATCCTTTCTAGTAAAGGTGAAATATCCGGTGAATGCCCTCTACAGTCAATCTCTGTATGAGAAATTATTTGTTCTCACGATTTCAGATCAGGTTGGTATCATAGCTCAAGGTTTTCCTTAAAATTTTGTGAAATTTGTGCAAGTAAATTGTGTTATTCTGCAAAATTTGATGCTTACTAGGCTGAAACTGCAAAGAGGGGAAGGTCAATTGGTTAGAGAACAAGTTAATCCTCAACCAAGGAGGGCTAGAGTGCCATTACATCCACCTTCCATTTCATCCTCGATAGCCTTACAATCAGCCACAAGCATGTCATCCAGAGAAGGAGAAGTACATGAGGAAATGGATCCCAAGGAAGAAGAAAGAGTCTTTAGAAAAGCTTTCTTGGACTTGACTGAGATGGTTAGGATCCTATACCAGGAGAGAAATGATAGGATTGTTGGAGAAGGGTCTAGAAACCAAAGAGAAGAAGGAGATTCTTCAGGAGGAAAGAAAGACAAAGATGAGTCTAAGAAAGGGAATGGAGGAAATGGTGATCCTTCATCTCCATCATCATCCTCTTCCTCCACATCATCCTCTTCAACTTCTGTTAATCAGTCACAAAAATCAAAAAAATCTCTTAAAAATCCTTTGTTAAAACTTGATGTAAAGTTTGAGTTGCCAATGTTTAATGGTGATGTTAATGCAGAAAAATTGGATAACTGGATTAGACAGCTGGAAGTCTATCTAAGAATTCAGAATTTGCATGATGATGACACAAAAATCCAATTAGCCTCTTTGAGAATGGATGGAGCAACTTTGGTTTGGTGGGAAGCCAAGACTAGAGAGGAGATTAAAAAGCATGGTAAGATAACTCTAACATGGAATGAGTTTATTACAGCCATTAAGAAACAATTTTATCCTCTTGCTCATATTCAGAAAGCAATCATGAATTGGAAAAAATTTAGGCAACTTAAAGGTCAAAATGTGCAAGATTATACCCAAGAGTTTAGAAGGACAGCACTTCTACTTGGAGTAGACTTACAAAGTCAAGACACCTTGTTGAAATACATAGGAGGTTTGCACAATTACCTGCAACATACTATCCTAATGTTTAATCCTACCAGCTTAGATGAAGTCTGTGTGCAGGCTACACATTTAGAAGCTAGAGGAAAGAATGCTTTTGATGCTTTTGATGAGGATAGTACTTTTAAAAACAAAGGAAAGAAGAGAGTTGCTAATTCAAGAAAGGACAAAGGAAAGTTCTTTTGCAAGAACTGTTCGAAGACTAGTCATGATGAAGATCATTGTTGGAAGCTTCATCCTGAACTGAAACCAGAAAAATACAAGAACAAAAACAAGACCAAAGAAAATGAGAAAATTGCAGCAACAGTTGAGCAAGACTTAGGGTCAGACTCAGGAGATGAGACGAAAAGCATAGGCATGGTTTTAAAGAACACTAAGGGGAAAGAAGTGGTGCAAGACACAATTCCCAGTTCTAGCTCTTTGAATTGTCACAAAGATACTCATGATGAAAAGAGAAGAATAGAGCTTTTCCATGTGAGGGTTATTTCAAAACATACCAAAATTGACACACTATTTGACAGTGGGTCACAAGCTAATCTTATATCTGAAGAATTGGTCAAGCAGCTGAAACTTGAGACCATTCCACATCCGAAGCCTTATCCACTTGGATGGATATGCAAGGATGCCAATTTGCAAATTTCAAGAAAGTGCATATTGCGTTTTGCAATAACTGCACACTTTGTTGACACAGTGGAACTTGATGTGGTGTCGCTTGATATCTCAGGTATTGTTTTGGGAAGTTCTTATTTGTTTGACAGGAAGGCCATCTTTCATCGCCATGAAAACAAGTATCACTTGTTCAAAGATGGTAAAGAGTACATTATGAGAGCTCACAAGAAGAAGATAGAATCTTCTTTACTCCATGCAAGTCAATTGAAGAGACTGGTTAATGCAAGTCAAAGTCTAACTTTGTTGATGTTGAAACGACTAGATTTTGAGCATTCGTCTTTTTATGATGTTGCTAATGATTTGTCTCAGTTTGATAACAGTTTGTCTTTGAAAAAAGATGATGTTGTGTTGCACGAATTACCTTTTGGGTCAGCCAATGCAGTGAATGAAGTGTCAAATCAAAGAAGTGCAAGCAAGGAGGACACAAAATTCAGCATGGGACAAAGTTGGTTTCAGAATGGTACAATTCGCCATGGGAAAAGTTTGCAAGGTGAAGGTTATTTTAAGTCTTTCTGGAAGTTTGATCAATGTAGAAAAAGTTTTTTTTCTGCAAAGTACAATTGCTGTTCTGCAAATTTTAATCATTTGCATCATGACTCCATCAATCTTAGCAATGGTAGATCAGTTAATTCCAGAGACAGGTTGTCATTTTCTCAAAAGCTTCAGTTGATGAAATCGGGCAGATTTCAGTTTTTCAAAGGTGGAAGAGTGGAGAATCAGTCTCCACATCATCATTTTCAGTAATCAGAAAGCTTTTGAGGGTCCAAAAGCTTCCCATTTGGGAGGTGTGATCAGGAGATCAAGTATCTTGAAGAAAAATGCTCAAAATTGAAGTTGCTCAGAATTTCTCCGAAATAGATCGACTGGAAAGTTCTCGTCAATACGATCCCAACGCCGTGAACGACACTCAAATCCGACTCCGTATGAGGAAGATATTCAGTTTTGAATTTTCTCAATTTCAGTTAAAAAAGGCCAAAATTTGACTTTGGGAAAAAAATTATTTTTATTAAAAAAAGAATATTCCACAGAATATTCTGGGAATATTCCATGGAATATTCCACAGAATATTCTGTGGAATATTCTGCTTGTGGCCAGTAACAAAGCGCCACGTGGCTAGCCCGGAGGCTGCCACGTGGGCCCCCAAAGCGGATTGAAATGGCGTGTTTAAAATTTTTATGGAGTCGTCGGCCGGATTCGAACTCAAGACCGGGGGCATAACAACCAACAGTCTTAACCATTGGACCATGGTTTCATTGTCGTTTAAACGTTGCGGCACAGTCATAGTTATGGTTTGTTATTGAATGGGCGAGGCCCGTAAAGGGGCCAGCCCTTACGGGCTAGCCCCTTATTACATATGACCTACAGCCGAGAACCCAAGGCTTAATGCATTGGCGCGCAATAAAAACGTGTTGTTAAATGTTTAATGGTGGTTGTTAAATGTATTTCAAAATGTATTACGTGGGTTTTTAATATTCCAATTCAAAACTGAAAGTCATTCAACTAATTCCGATCAGCACGGTTACGTGGCCCTACACGTCAGCACACATTTCGGCAGCAGTTTCAGCGGAGTTCCCCAAATTTAGCGCCGCCTCTATTTTGTCGAGCTTATCTGGCAGTGTCTCCAGATTTAACTGGAGTTTGTTTAGGCCAACTGGCAGATGGAGTAAATGTGGCATAACTTTGGCTAGGAGAGGTCTTTTGAGACGAATTTTTTTTTGATTTTGAGTGGAGAGATCATTCTGGAGCTGTTGGAAGTGTTTTCAAAGCCATCAGGGCATTCTATCTGCCAATTTTATAGCGTTTTTGATCGTGGAGCCATCAGGGCCTAAGGGAAAGAGAGCTACATTGGACTACCTTCATCCAATGGAGGTGATTTTGTAGTCATTTTAGACTGATTTGGATCTTCTAAATCTATTTTTGTAGTCTATTTTTCCATTTGAGGCTTTTATACAGATGTAATCTCATTTTAAGCATTTAATCAAAGGAGGATCGAGCCTAATTAGAGGCTTTTGGACCCAGCGGAGGTAGCCCAAGAGAGGGGTGAACCGCTTAAACAATTATCTGCTGTCACTCTGTATATTTTGGCTGTTTATTTTCAGATTCTGATAGTTTAAACAGTAAATTTTCATAGGCATGCTTTTCCCAAACAAGTTTATACAGTAAACAAAACTTGTTATTTTATCATCCAACCTCTACACTTCAATTGCGGAACATATATTCTTGCTTATTCACACATAAAAACAGATCAATGAATACTTTGAACTTAAAAACAAATACTTTCATTGATCAAGATCATTAGTGATTACATTTTATTTCTTTAGGCAGAGTTTTTAGAAGGGCCAGGTAGCCTCCGGATTCATCCTTTCTAGTAAAGGTGAAATATCCGGTGAATTCCCTCTACAGTCAATCTCTGTATGAGAAATTCTTTGTTCTCACGATTTCAGATCACTGAGATCGAGACTGGTCTTGATTTTGATGCACTATGGGATGCATACCTTTGAGCACATTTACGGGGTGTGTTTGTGAGGAGTCACTTGATGGAGATGCGGCAATGGGATGCCTTGGTGGTATACACTTGGGCATGGGTTGAGCCTTCTTGACTTAAATTTGGTACGCACGTTGGATGCATATTGCAGATGGGATGAACATAGCTTCATGGACCTGAATATGGCACACTGTTGAGAGGATGTTCTTGACTTGATTTGAGGAGGACCTTTCACACGTGGATGATGCTCGATAGTTGTGGCTATCTTTTGAACAGTGCGTGGAGATTGGCATCATGGGTGGCACATTTCAGATAGAGATGGCTTATTGGATGGACAACATGTTGTGGATGAGACGGATCTCCATGGATTACTTTACTCTCATATGGGATGGATCGTTGATTGAGTTGATGGGTGTGACAGGATGCGAGAGGGACAACTAACGCATGGTACGAGGATGCGCATTCCCACAATGAGAATCTCTGGTTGGACCGATCACCCGACCAGTTCAATTTATGAGGGCTATAGTACCGTGCAGAGTTATGCACGGGTGCCTTGCTGTCATGCCCCTATACCTTCGGCGGTCTTTCAACCATGTTATAGACGGGGTGCGGCACTGTCGTACTTTTTCTTTTCATAATACTCAAGTATGTAGCCTATGCCTTTAGCAACACCTATTAAATTAGTTGATAAAATGTTCTTTCAATATGCGAAAAACATAAACATCATCATCATATCCATAATGTACGCCCATACATACAAGGGAGGGGCAACTCCCTGTTAATAATGAGTCTGCTCGATAATATGTTTCATAAGTATGAAATAGAATATAAGTTCCAATCCAGAAAAAGGCCTCCTTTGCTCCTTGGCAAGGCAAGCTACCTTCTGTTGAAGCTTACAATTCTTGAAAATCATTAACTAGTCAACAAACAATCATTTACAACATTATAATTCACCTCGGTAATTTTCTGCATAAAACTGCCCAAGTGCTGTCGAGTCACTCGGGTCACCACTTGCCTATGAGTTCAGACCTTCCCACGAGTTATCCGTGTGTTCAATCCACTTCCAAGCTATGTTTTTAGCCCCAGCCCATAAATACACACCCGCTAAAACTTTCGGTACTCAATTCTGACCTACGATGACCTCAAAACGAGCTCTAAACTGAAGTTCAGACCTCCTGCGAACACCCTGCGGAAACGCGTTCGGGTCGGGTCATTTCGTTTGAGGGCGACCGTATCAATTTTGCTAAGTTGTGATTACCCAGGAGCCTTGTGCACGTTCAGCCAGCCCATTTTCCATTTTCTCCCATGTGCGTCTGTTCGGTCGAGCGTGCCGTGTCACGCCGGGTGAGGGCGCCCTGGCCAAACGCACTCGGGTCGGGTCGTTTGGTCCAAGGGTGCCCGTATCGGATTTGCTAAGTTGTGACTGTTAGGTCTCTGTAATAATCAAGATTGGCAGAAGTCCGATCATAGAGTTAACATCATTTCAACCAACTTTGGGATTCTAGGATCTAGCTCTCCTGAATCCGGAGAGGGATCTCTCCAGTATGTACAAAGATGGATTTGTCTTTGAAGTTTAGGGTAATGATATTAGGCTAGTTATGAAGTCCAAGGGTTTGTTTGGTTTTTTGGATGGTTGAACATAGTTGCTGTCTGAGGCTGAAAGATCTATATGCAAATAGGTTCAAAAGTGAGAAGTTGCAAGCAAAAAGAGTAAGCTTTGATCAAGAAGAAAGATGATGGCAGGTTTTCAGTCCATTGGGCTATGGAGTCATAAGAGGATTTAATTGAAACAATCAGGTCCAAGAGTGGTCTGTGGGGCAAGTCATCTATGCCTAAGGATCTCTTTAAAGTTTGATTTATGGAATGGAGTGATACAATAAGAAAGGGAAATGACAGATGCAGAACAAAGAGCAGCCCAGGATTTGGTAAGTACTTTGAAACTAGTCAGCCTTTGACCAAGCACTTAAGAAAAACAGAGAAGAAAACTAGGATCTGGTAAGTACTTTGAAACTATCCAGCCTTTGATACACTTCTGATAGAAAAACATATAAAAAACAAAAGGGAAACTCAAAGATAACACAGAATGGTCTAAGATCTGATAAGTACTTTGAAACTAGTCATCTTTTAACTCATCCTAAGGGAAACAATCAAATAGTTGAGCAAATAAGAAAGGGACTCAGGGCTAACCTTAATTTCCTCAGTTCATTTTCACACAACATATATCGAAATTAATATTTAAAAATAACATTCAGCTAAGACAAAAATACAAGGGAACGCTAGCATCCCTGTACTTAAACTGAATTAATTCATTTTCAAATAACACAGTTGAAAGAAAACATTTAAATAAAGGTTTTTCAGCCAGAGAAGGTTACTGATATATAGTAGGTCCTAACCCTATTTAAACTATTCTTTATAGTGGAAAATGAAACAAATTGAAAACAGAAACAAAATACAAGTTACAGTGACAATAACATCACCATCAGCATAGACCAGGATCCCATAAATCGGCTTGTATTGATTCTTCAAACCAGTTACAATCTTCAAATCCAGTGTTTTAATCCATCTCTCTTCACAACCTAACCTATCTGTTACAATCAGAGCTCCAAGAGCTAGTGAAATCCTATCTACAATCAAGAGTCTTCAGCTCAGTTACAATTACAATGCTTCAACAATTACATTAACAACCAACCCCTCACTCATCTTCTATTGAAGTATTTATAGAAGAATGAGGAGGTGAGATATGATAAAAGATCTCCAAATCAATTAATACAGATATTAATGTCTTCTCAGCATTCGAGGGGCTCATCGAGGAACTATACAGGTGTTCCTCTGTATTAAATGATTTACACTCATGAATTTAGCTCGGTGGGAGCTTTATTAGACTTTTGAGGCTCTGTGTATCAATAGGGTTGCTCTGCCGACATTCTGTCATTAATTTCCTGGAAAAAATAACTCCTTTGGCTGTGTTGAGGCAAAATACCTGACTTTGATCAATAAATTTGGTTCTTGATTGAATCCTTTGAGGCATAGGTGGCGCTGTAGTCGCTGGGAGGAATCAATTCGCCTCCATTTGTGGCGGTGGAGGTTTTTTCTGATAAAACACTTCAGATTTTTCTTAATCTGCATTTTAGGTCTGGGGATTAGGCATTTGATAACTGTCTTAGCCTTAATCCCCACAAATCTGTCCACTAATCTGTTGTTCTAGTTCATTTCTGGTCTTCAATCTCTGATACTCTTTTTCTGCATTGATTTTGACGGTTTTCTCTGTTGTGTAGGGTTGCGCAGGTAGGGAAAGGCATCAATGCCTGTGGAAAAATTGAAGAGACGTGAAAACTAACTCTGTAAGTGATTTCCTTGGAGAAATCGAAACGTAGAGGATCCTCACCCTCCTGGTCTGAAATTTACTTTTAAAACACAAACAAATGACCTTACCCCTGCAAAATACAAAAAACACGTAAAAAATCCAATTTATAGGTCAATCTGCTTTGGGGAAAGTGCGGAGGAACACGGGACGTTGGATGGCATCATCCAATGGCCGAGATCAAATCTGGGCGGTCGTGGAAAGGGTTGAAGAAAGATTAAATCAAGACCGTCGATCTGCAGAAATCGACGGTCGAGATCGGGCAACGGGAAGTAAGCGGGAAAATGTCTGACCGGGCGATGGAATCAGGAGGACGAATAATAGCCGTCGATCTGCAGAGATTGATGGCGGAGATTGAATCTTGGACACGCGATGGATGGGTTAACGGGCGAGCATGTCCATTAAAGGTCGAGCAAGTGAGGCGATCGGCAGCCGTCGGATGGGAAGTCGCAGATCGAACAGTGGGGTTGGATTCCGCTGCATGGTTATGGTGTGAAGTTTAACGCGCGAAATGAGGTGATAGCACAGCAGTTTTGAAATAGCGGTGGGGACACGTGTCGGCCAGCGTATGGAATCGCTGGCCGACGGGAGAAAACCACCGTGGCTCAAAAGGTGGTGCGAAATGGAAACCGGTGGTTTCTTGACAAACAACGCGGGAGAAGGGGGGGTCCACCTAGTGAGATGTGCTCCGCTCCGTCGGATCTAGGGAGCAGATCGACTGTCTAGGTTGATCGCGAAATAAAACATGTGATTTTAATTATTCCCTGTTAAACTTTATAAAATGGGTTTTTTTTCGGGTTTTCAAAGGGAAATGAATGGAGGAAAATGGTATTTTTTGGTTTAGCACCTAAGGACTGAGCGGTCAGTCCTGGCGCTCGGGTATATGGAGGAAAACGGCCCGGGGGCTTAGCTTGAAAGGGCTAAAATGCCAAAAACATATAAAATATGCCATTTATATGATTTCCAATGATTTTCAGAGGAAAAAGGGTCCAATAAGCTAAAAAGTGAGTTTTTAACCTTGGGAAGTGGAATGTGTGAAGGGTTAAAGGGAAAACATATGTTTTTGTGGGGTTTTTATGGAAAAATGAAAATGGAGAATGATGTAAGTTGGAAGAAAGGGATGGGAAAAAAGGGGAATACAACAGTACTTGACTTGGGATTTTGCAGGATATCAGGGGTTTGGAGAAGGAAACAGGTATGAAGTTTTAACCAGCAACATGAGTTTTACCAAAAGACTTCAAGCGCCAAAAAATTTAGGACTGAATTTGTTTCTTGAAGGCTGCAAATAATATTTAGCCACCATTTGATATGATAGGAAAAATATGGGTGGCTAACAGTGACCACCCGGGTGCCTTGTGCACGTTCGGGCGGCCCGTTTTCCATTTTCTCCTATGTGCATCCGTCCAGTTGGCGCGCCGGGTCGCCATGCCCGGCCAAACACGGTTGGATCGGTTCGTTTGGGCTGAGGGCACCCGTTTCATATTTGCTAAGTTGTGACCACCCGGGTGCATTGTGCACGTTCGGGCGGTCTGTTTTCCATTTTCTCCCATGTGCGTCCGTTCGGTCGGGCGCGCCGCATCGCGATGGGTCGTCGCGCCCGGCTAAACAATCTCGGGTCGGGTCATTTGGTTTGAGGGTGCCCGTTTCATATTTTCTAAGTTGTGACCACCCAGGTGCCTTGTGCATGTTCGGGCAGCCCGTTTTCCATTTGTTCCCATGTGAGTCCGTTCGGTCGGGCGCGTCGGGTCGCCGTGCCTGACGAAACGCGCTCGGGTCGGGTCGTTTGGTCAGAGGGTGCCCATTTCATATTTGCCAAGTTGTGACCATCTGGGTGCCTTGTGCACGTTCGGGCGGCCCTTTTTCTGTTTTCTCCCATGAGCGTCCGTTCGGTCGGGCGCACCGCGTCGCGTCGGGTCACTGCGGTCGGGTCGTTTGGTCCGAGGGCGCCCGTATCATATTTGCTAAGTCGTGATCACCTGGGTGCCTTGCGCACGTTCGAGCGGCCCGTTTGCTGTTTGCTCCCATGTGCGTCCGTTTGGTCGGGTGCGCCGTGTCGCACTAGGTCGTTGCTTCGCACCGGATCGCCGTGCTCGGGTCGGGTCGTTTGGTCCGAGGGCGCCCGTTTCATATTTGCAAAGTTGTGACCGCCCGGGCACCTTGTGCACATTCGGGCGGCCCTTTTACCGTTCGCTCCCATGTGTGTCCATTCGGTCTGGCGCGCCGTGTCGCACTGGGTCGCCACGTAGCGCAGGGTCGCCGCGCCGCCCAAACACGCTCAGGTTGAGTCGTTTGGTCCGATGGCACCCGTTTCATATTTTATAAGTTGTGACTGCCTGGGTTCCTTATGCACGTTTGAGCCGCCCATTTTTCGTTCGCTCCCATGTGCATCCGTTCAGTCTAGCGCGCCATGTCGCACCGGGTCGCCGCGCTCGGGTCGGGTCATTTGGTCCGAGTGCGCCCGTTTCATATTTACTAAGTTGTGATCACCCAAGTGCCTTATGCACGTTCGGGTGGCCCTTTTTCCATTTTCTTCCATGAGCGTCCGTTCAGTCAGGCGGGCCGTGTCGTGTCGGGTCGCCGCGTCGCACCGTTTCGCCGCACCCAGCCAAATGCGCTCGGGTCGGGTCGTTTCTTCTGAGGGCACCCATATTAGATTTGCTAAGTTGTGACTGTCGGGGTGCCTTGTGCACGTTCGAGTGGCCCATTTGTTGTTTGCTCCCATGTTCGTCCGTTCGGTCGGGCGCGCCATGTTGTGCCAGGTCGCCGCTTCGCACCGGGTCACCACGCTCGGGTTGGGTCATTTGGTCCGAGGGCGCCCATTTCTTATTTGCTAAGTTGTGGCTGCCTGGGCACCTTATGCGCGTTCGGGCAGCCCATTTTCCATTCGCTCCCATGTGCATCCGTTCAGTCTGGCGCGCCGTGTCATGCAGGGTCGCTGCTACCGGCCAAATGCGCTTGGGTTGGGTCGTTTGGTCCGAGGGGGCCCGTATCAATTTGCTAAGTTGTGACCGTCTGGGTGCCTTGTGCACGTTCGGGCGGCTCATTTTCCGTTCACTCCCATGTGCATCTGTTAGATCCATTCGGGTGGGCACGCCGTGTTGCGTTGGGTGAGGGCGTCCATTTGGGTCGGGTCGTTTGGTCCGAGGGCATCCGTTCAGGTCGGGTCGTTTCATCCGAGGGCGCCTGTGTCATATTTTCTAAGTTGTGACTGCCCGGGTGCCTTATGCACGTCCGGACGGCCCGTTTTCCGTTTGCACCCATGTGTGTCCATTTGGGTGAGGGCGTCCATTCGGGTCGGGTCGTTTGGTCCGAGGACACCCGTGTCAGATTTGCTAAGTTGTGACCGCTCGGGTGTCTTGTGCACGTCCGGGCGGCTCGTTTGCCGTTTTCTCCCATGTGTGTCCATTTGGTCGGGAGCGTCGTGTCACGCGGGGTGAGGGCGTCTGTTCGTGTCGGGTCATTTGGTCCCAGGGCGTCCGATCGGGTCAGGTTGTTTGGTCTGAGGGCGTTCGTTCGGGTCAGGTCGTTTGGTCCGAGGGTGCCCGTGTTAGATTTGCTAAGTTGTGACTGACCGGGTACCTTGTACACATATGAGCGGCACATTTTCCGTTTGATCCCATGTGTTTCCGTTCAGGTGGGTGCGCCGTGTCTCGCCAGGTGAGGGCGTCCGTTCAGGTTGGGTCGTTTGGTTCGAGGGTGCCCGTGTTAGATTTGCTAAGTTGTGATCACCCAGGTGCCTTGTGCACGTCCGGGTGGCCCATTTGTCATTTTCTCCCATGTGCATCTATTCGTTCGGGCACGCTGTGTCGCACCGGGTGAGGGCGTCCGTTCGGGTCAGGTCGGGTCGTTTGGTTCGAGGGCGACCGTTCGGGTCGTTTGGTCCGAGGGCGCCCATGTCAGATTTTCTAAGTTGTGACCTCCCGAGTGCCTTGTCCATGTCCGGGCGGCCCATTTTCCGTTTGCTCCCATGTGCGTCCGTTCGATCGGGCACGTTGTGTCGCGCCAGGTGAGGGCGTTTGTTTGGGTCAGGTCGTTTGGTCCGAGGGCGTCCGTTCGGGTCAGGTCGTTTGGTCTGAGGGCGTTCAATCAAGTCAGATCATTTGGTCCAAGGGCACCTGTGTCAGATTTGCTAAGTTGTGACTGCCCGGGTGCCTTGTGCACGTCCGGGTGACCCATTTGCCATTTTCTCCCATGTGCGTCCATTCGGATGAGCGCGTCGGGTGAGGGCATTCGTTCGAGTCGGGTCGTTTCTTCCGAAAGCATCCGTTCGGGTCGGGTCATTTGGTCTGAGGGCGCCTGTGTCAGATTTGCTAAGTTGTGACCGCCCGGGTGCCTTGTGCACGCCCGGGAAGCCCGTTTGTCGTTTGCTCCCATGTGCGTCCGTTCGGGTGGGCGCGCCGTGTCGCGCCGAGTGAGGGCGTTCGTTCGGGTCGGGTCGTTTGGTCCGAGGGTGCCCATGTAAAATTTGCTAAGTTGTGACCGCCCGAGTGCCATGTGCACACCTGGGCAACACGTTTGTCGTTTTCTCCCATGTGCGTCCGTTCGGGTGGACGCGCCGTGTCGTGCCTGGTGAAGGCGTCCATTCAGGTCGTGTCGTTTGGTTCGTTGGCACCTGTGTCAGATTTGCTAAGTTTTGACCACCCTAGTGCCTTATGCATGCCCGGTCGGCCCGTTTTCCGCTTGCTCCCATGTGCGTCCGTTCGGGTGGGCGCGCCGTGTCGTGCCGGGTGCGGGCGTCCGTTCGAGTCGGGTCGTTTGGTTTGAGGGCGCCCGTTTGGGTCCGTTCGTTTGGACCAAGGGCGCCTGTGTCATATTTGCTAAGTTGTGACCTCCCAGGTGCCTTGTGCATGTCTGGGCGGCCCATTTGCCATTTTCTTTCATGTGCGTACATTCGGGTGGGCGCGCCGTGTCGCGCCGGGTGAGGGCGTCTGTTCGGGTAGGGTCGGGTCGTTTGGTCCAAGGGCGCCCGTGACAGAATTTCTAATTTGTGACTACCCGGGTGCCTTGTGCACGTCTGGGTGCCCCGTTTGTCGTTTTCTCCCATGTGCGTCCGTTCGGGTGGAGGCGCCGTGTCTCGCCGGGTGAGGGCGTCCGTTCGAGTTGGTTCGTTTGCTCCGAGGGTGCCTGTGTCAGATTTGCTAAGTTGTGACCGCTTGGGTGTCTTGTGCACGTCCGGGCGGCCCGTTTGCTATTTTCTCTCGTGTGCATCCGTTCGGGTGGGCGCGCTGTGTCGCGCCGGGTGAGGGCGTCCGTTCGGGTAGGGTCGGGTCGTTTGGTCCAAGGGCGCCCGTGTCAGATTTGCTAAGTTGTGACCGCCCGGGTGCCTTGTGCACGTCCGGGCAGCCTGTTTTCTGTTTGCTCCCATGTGCGTCCGTTCGGGTGGGCACACCGTGTCTCACCGGGTGAGGGCGTCCATTTGTGTCCGGTCGTTTGCTCCGAGGGTGCCCGTGTTAGATTTGCTAAGTTGTGACCGCCCGGGTGCCTTGTGCATGTCTGGGCAAACCGTTTGCTGTTTGCTCCCATGTGCGTCCGTTCGGGTGGGCACGCCATGTCACGCCAGGTGAGGGCGTCCGTTCTGGTTGGGTCGTTTGGTCCGAGGGCGCCCGTGTCAGATTTTCTAAGTTGTGATCGCCCTGGTGCCTTGTGCACATTCGGGCGTCCCGTGTCAGATTTGCTTTGCGTGTGAAAGGTGGGTTGGTAATTGAGTTGTTTTGTTTGGTTGTGCCTGGAGAATGGCCTTGGGTCATTTTTAGGGTTGCTGAATTTCTTCTCTCCATCACCACTCGGTAGCATATGAGCCGTAATTTTGGCCATGCTCGTCCTCGGAGGCATATTTGAAAAATCTCTCCCGTCCGCTCTATTTTCTTGCAGTTGGATGGGGTTGTTGTGTGTGGCTCCTTGAGATGATTGTCTGCTTGTTGGCTTTGTTGAAATCGGCTCTTCGGTATCTCTCTCTCGTGGCCCTTGGTCGGACGTTTGCTCTATTGAAATCATCTTTTTTCTATGTCACTTGTTGGCTCTGTCTATGTGGGATCCTCTCTATATTGTTCATCTCCTCCCTTTTTGCTTGTGGGGGTAGGGGTTGGATTTTTTTGTGAAAGGTGGGTTGGTAATTGAGTTTCTTGTTCGGGTGTGCCTAAAGAAGGGCCTTGGGTCCTTTGTAGGGTCGTTGACTCTCATCTTCTCTCCATCCCCATTCGGTAGCACATGAGCGGTAATGTTGGCCATGCTTGTCCTGGGAGGCATATCTAAAAAGAGTTTCCCTTTCGCTCTGTGCTCTCAGAGTTGGATGAGGTTGCTGTGTGTGGCTCCTTCAGACAACTAGCCGGTTGCCTATGTCGCTCTTGTGCCCCTTGCTCGCTCGTTGGCTTAGTCGATGTTGGCTCTTCACTATATTGTTCACCTCCTCCCTTTTTGGTGGGTGGGAGAGGTGGGCTTTTCTCTCGTTGGCTTCGTGAAATCGGCTCTTCGCTATATTGTTCACCTCCTCCCCTTTTGGTGGGGGGAGGGGTTGGATTTTCGTGTGAAAGGTGGGTTGGTAATTGAGTTGCTTGTTTGGGTGTGCCTGAAGAAGGGCCTTGGGTCCTTTGTAGGGTCATCGACTCTCATCTTCTCTCCATCACCACTCGGTAGCACATGAGCGGTAATGTTGGCCATGCTTGTCCTGGGAGGCATATGTGAAAAGAGTTGCCCTTTCGCTCTGTGTTCTCAGAGTTGGATGAGGTTGTTGTGCATGGCTCCTTGAGACAACTGACCGGTCACCTATGTCGCTCTCATGCCCCTTGCTTGCTCGTTGGCTCCATCGATGTCGGCTCTTCGCTATATTTTTCGCCTCCTCCATTTTTGGTGGGTGGGAGAGGTGGGATTTTCTCTCGTTGGCTTCGTGAAATCGGCTCTTCGCTATATTTTTCACCTCCTCCCCTTTTGGTGGGGGGAGGGGTTGGATTTTTGTGTGAAAGGTGGGTTGGTAATTGAGTTGCTTGTTTGGGTGTGCCTGAAGAATGGCCTTGGGTCATTTGTAGGGTAGTTGACATTCATATTCTCTCCATCCCCTCTCGGTAGCACATGAGCGGTAATGTTGGCCATGCTCGTCCTTGGAGGCATATGTGAACAATTCCCCCTTCTCTCCGTGTTCTTAGAATTGGATGGGTTTTTGTGTGTGGCTCCTTGAGATGACTTTCCTCTTCATTGCTTGGCTCTTTTATGGTGCCGGTTTCTTGTGCTTATACTCTTTCTATGTCAGCATTGTGGGTTGAGATGCATACATTTAAGAGGAATGTGGAAGGGTTTTGGTTGTAAGCCGCCCCTCTTGCTTGCTTTTTCCATTGGGCGATGTGAGGAGCGGTTCTCCTTGTTGTAAAATTAAGGTTCGGAATTCCTTTCTGAGTGGACATCATTTGTCCTTGCGTTGGCTTTGAGGTTTTGATAGATGTGGTGGCCCATATGTTTGATCGAGTGGTCAGCTTTTTCCTTGCATCTTGCATGCACAGTAGATTTATGTGGCTTGGAATGTTGAGACACAAGGTGATGGGTATTTCTTGTTTGGTTGATCGCGTATGCGGTTGTGGTCCAAGGGGGATGATGCTTGCTACATTGATGGCGGGGGTTATATATGGAAGGAGGACTTCAAGGTGGAACGCTTCGACCTCCCTCCTCTGTGTGGAGGTGGTTGCAGGTGAAAAGTATTCATTTTCCAGTTGGTAATTCGGTGGGGAAATCTCCTAGGTTGCTTGTACGCAGGGTGTGTGGGGTGCGGGGCTACCTAATCCCTCCTCCTGTTCGGATATGTTCATTCCTTTTGTAGCGAGCCTCTTGATTTGCATTTATTTTCTCCCCTTGCCTTCACATCGAGATTTCCCCTGGCGATCAAGCGATCGATGTCCACCATTGCTGCTGTCCGGGTGGACTCCTAGGTGATCTCGGTGTGGGGTGGGGAGGGTTGGAGGGGGGGATTTTGAAGATAAGTTGCAGGGTCAGCCATTATTTATTTATTTCCATCCTTTTGCATCGAGGGTGCCACAGGCGATCAAATGATCGAGGTCCACTATTTCTGCTAACCGGGTGGACTCCTAGGTGGCCTTGGTGCGGGGCAGGGACGGTCAGGGTGGCATTTCTTATAGAGGTTGTCGACTTGGTCATTCTCCTTCTACTTCCTTATTTTTCCTATGCAGTGAGGTTGCTGCAGGCGATCAAGTGATCGAGGTCCATTTTTGCTGCTGCCCGGGTGGACTCCTATGTGGCCTCGCTGTTGGAGGGAATTTTTAAGAAACATTGTGGGGTGGGTTGTTCTCCCTTTATTTACTTACTTTGCTTTCGCATTGAGGTCGCTGCAGGCGATCGGGTGATCGAGGTCCATCGTTACTGCTGTCTGGGTGGAGTCCTAGGTGGCCTCGGTGTGGGGCGGGGACGGTTGGGAGGAATTTTAGAGAGAGAGAGAGTTTGTGGGGTTGGTCGTTCTCCATTTGTTTCCTTTGTTTGCCTTTGCATCGAGGTTGCTACAGGGGCTCGAGGTCCAATATTGCCGCTGTCGGGGATTGCCTTGGGGCGAGGCGGGGAGGTTTTGGCGGGAATTTCTAAAAGGGTATTGTTTTTGTTTTCTCCCCTTTGTCTGTTCATTGTGGATGTCGTTGGTGATAAGGCTTTTGCCATCCTTGCTAGTTGGGGGGTGGTTACCAACTCCTAGGCGGCCTCGGTGCAATGTGACTCGGCGGGGTGACCCATTTTTTCGCTTTGTGGATCTTGCATTGATCATCCATTATGTTTGATGTCTTGCATGTCCTTGGCATGTAGTGTGTGTGGGCTCTAATCCCTTCTTGGGGATGCAAGAGGTGCAAGGTATAAGAGCTTTACATGATATTTTGGCTGGCTCTTTGTATGAGAGAACTTTGACTGCCCTTTGAAGTGGGAGGGTGCTACCTGGTTGATCCCGCCAATAGTCATATGCTTGTCTCAAATATTAAGCCACGCATGTCTAAGTATGAAATAATTCAGATTGTGAAACTGCGGATGGATCATTAAATTAGTTATAGTTTTTTTGATGGTACCATACTACTCGGATAACCATAGTAATTCTAGAGCTAATACGTGCACCAAGTCTCGACTCTTTGGAAGAGATGCTTTTTTTAGATAAAAGGCTGGCGCAGGCTTGCCCGCTTCTTCGGTGAATCATGATAACTCGACGGATCGCACAACCCTTGTGCTGGCAATGCTTCATTCAAATTTCTGCCCTATCAACTTTCGATGGTAGGATAGAGGTCTACCATGGTGGTGACGGGTGACGGAGAATTAGGGTTCGATTCCCGAGAGGGAGCCTAAGAAACGGCTACCACATCCAAGGAAGGCAGCAAGCGCACAAATTACCCAATCCTGACATGGGGAGGTAGTGACAATAAATAATAATACTAGGCTCATCGAGTCTGGTAATTGGAATGAGTACAATCTAAATCCCTTAACGAGGATCCAATGGAGGGAAATTCTTGTGCCAGCAGCTGCGGTAATTCCAGATCCAATAGCGTATATTTAAGTTCTTGCAGTTAAAAAGCTCGTAGTTGGATCTTGGGTCGTAAAGGTCGGTCCGCCTACTCGGTGTGCACTTTCCCTTCCATCCCTTTTGTCAACTACGTGCTCTTGGCCTTAATTGGATGGGTTGTGGCTCTGGCGCTATTACTTTGAAAAAATTAGAGTGCTCAAAGCAAGCTTATGCTCTGAATACATTAGCATGGAATAACGTGATAGGAGTCTGGTCCTACTGTGTTGGCCTTCAGGACTAGAGTAATGATTAATAGGGACTGTCGAGGGCATTTGTATTTCATTGTCAGAGGTGAAATTCTTGGATTTATGAAAGACGGACCACTGTGAAAGCATTTTCCAAGGATGTTTTCATTAATCAAGAAAGAAATTTGGGGGCTCGAAGACGACCAGATACCGTCCTAGTCTCAACCGTAAACGATGCCGACCAGGGATCGGCGGATGTTGCTCTAAGGACTCCGCCAACACCTTCTAAGAAATCAGAGTGTTTGGGTTCTGGGGGGAGTATGGTCACAAGGCTTAAACTTAAAGGAATTGATGGAAGGGCACCACCAGGAGTGGAGCCTGCAGCTTAATTTGACTCAACACGGGGAAACTTACCAGGTCCAGACATAGTAAGGATTGACAGATTGAGAGCTCTTTCTTGATTCTATGGGTGGTGGTGCATGGCCGTTCTTAGTTGGTGGAGCAATTTGTCTGGTTAATTCTGATAACGAACGAGACCTCAGCCTGCTAACTAGCTAGGCGGAGGTTCCCCTTCGAGGCCAGATTCTTAAAGGGACTATGGCCGTTTAGGCCATGGAAGTTTGAGGCAATAACAGGTCTGTGATGCCCTTGGATGTTCTGGGCCACACGTGTGCTACACTGATGCAGCCAATGAGTTTTTCTTCCTGGTTCCAGAGCATCGAGAAATCTTCTCAAATTGCATCGTGATGGGGATAGACCATTGCAATTATTGGTCTTCAACGAGGAATTCCTAGTAAGAGCGTGCCATCAACTCGTGTTGACTACGTCCCTGCCCTTTGTACACACCACCCGTCGCTCCTACCGATTGAATGATCTGGTGAAGCGTTTGGATTGCGTCGATGACGGTGGTTCGCCGCTGTCGACGTTGTGAGAAGTTCATTGAACCTTATCATTTAGAGGAAGGAGAAGTCGTAACAAGATTACCGTAGGTGAACCTGCGGTAGGATCATTGATAGCAGGGTTTGGTTTTTTCGTTTGGGTTGTGTGGGTTTCGATTACATGTAATCTAGGAAAGTGTGGTGTGTCTCTAGGAGAGAGGGTTTGATGCTTGTCGAGGTGGTGCCTCTTGCGAAAGAGACTCGCAACGTTTTTAGTTGCCTATCTTGAGTTCATGCCTGTTGTTTTGTGTACTTGCAAGCGATGCTTGTGCTTGTCCCATCCTTTTTTATTGTTTCACCTAACGTGTTTTTTGTATGGGGTTCGGAATCTCGTTGCTCGAGAGCCCCCTCTGCAACGGTATGTTCGGCGGGGCATGGTTGCTGCAGTCGAGGTGCTTGGGAAATATGATGGAAAAATTCAGACTCGTTCGTAGCAGCGGTGCTCGGTCCTTTGTTCGTTGGAAGATGTGGGCCTCCATAGTTTATTATCTCCAAAAGGTGGCGACGGTGGATTATTATGTGTTTGCTTGGGCGAGCCTTTTTGTTGGTGGTTGGTTCAAGGGAGTGGTTGCGCGTGCGCTTCCTACCTCAACCCTTTCGTGAGGGGAAAATGTCGGGGTGGGGTAAAATATGGGATGGATGAAGAGCGGATAAATCCGTTGGGCTGGCCACCCTAGTCCTCTCGACTGTTCCTTGACATGCCCTCACGGAAGGGTTGGGTCTAGGTAATGAAATAGCCCTCCCTTGGTACGAGCTCCATCAAAATTGTAAGCTTTCCTCGTCAATGTGCATGAGGTAGCGCATTATTTTCTTGTGCCTTTGGTGTTGAGGGAATTCCTCGTCCTTTCTTGACCCACTCCCCCTTCCAAGGAAAGTAGGAAGCAAGTTATTTCCTAGTATCACTATTTGGATTGTGGGTTTTTTGCGCGGCTTGGTCATTTTCTTGGATGTGTCGATTGTTGCAATAGCATTGTGGTGTGCGCTTTGGGTGCTTCCCTCTTTCTAGGGCGTGACTTTGCACCGCCGGAATATTTTTGGCCCTGGGCTCTATCCAACATTGAGTGTCAGCCTGCGATAACTCCTCTTTGGAGTTCTGGTTGTTTGGGCCCCCTTGAATTTTTGGCTGGAAAGGTTGTCGAGTGTCCTGTACATAGAGGGGTGCAATAGCAGGGTGGGTCTGCGATTAGCGCATTTTTTGTCTGAAGCCTTGTGTGGGTCGGGGGGTCATTTACCTCTCGGTAGTAACGTGCTCCAGGTACTTGTCTCGTCGTGGCCCTTGGCTTTTCTATTGGTCAAGTTTAGGTTGTGGCTTGTCTGCTTGGTTGTTTGATTGCTGCTTGTTATGTCGTGTAGATAGAAAGGATGTTGCGTTGTAATGGTATGCGGAAGGGTGCGAAAACGTGGGATGCTTTTGATTTGCTGCCTTGTTTTCCTTCTTTTTGGTTGAGCCAACATCCCCTCACGTGGTGGTGGCCCTATGTTTTTCTAGCTAGCATTGCTTGAAATTTGGCCCCCTTTCTCTCAAATTGGATTTTTGTCGCGAGTGTTATGGTGGGTAATGTTTGGTTTTTCGTTCTTTCATGTCATTTTCTTCCCTTCCAATCCCTAGCTTTATGGAGAAAAGTAGGAATTGTTGTGGGTAGGTGTCGGAGAAGGATGAAAAGCAATGCAAACCCCCGGGTTGGCCACCCTAGTCCTTCTCGGTAGTCATTCCTTACAGTTCCCCCATTTTTTCTAAGGCACAGGGCTTGGAAAGCTTCTATTGTGTTTGAGCCTCCCCTTGTGATTCATTTTGGTCCCCCTAGCTTTACAGAGAAAAGGTGGGATTGCAGTGGATTGACGTTTTCGGAAGCATGAAAAAGCAATGCGAGTTGCTTCTAGGGTGGCTGCCCTAGTCCTTCTCGATCGTTGATCTATGCAGTTCCCTCCTTTTTGCGAGGGCATGGGGCCTTGAAAGCCTGTTTTTGTGTTTGAGCCTCGTCTCCTCTGCTAGCAGCCATGTTTTGGTTCTCTTTTTTCTTTTCTCTTTTTGGGTTTCTTTTTTCCCTTCCTCCTTTAGGCCCCTAGCTTTACATAGAAAAGGGTGAATCGTTGAGGATTGGCATTCGCGAAGTATGAAAGGTAGTGTGAGCTCTTGGTTTGGCCACCCTAGTCCTTCCTGATCATCGTTCCTTGCGATTCCCCCCCTTTTGTGAGGGCGTGGGGCTCGCGAAGAGTTTTTTATCTATTTAGGCCTCCTCCTTTGAGCGGGTGGACTATTTTGTTTCTCTTTCTTTCATGTGTTTTTCTTACTTTCCTTGTTTCAACCCCTATCTTTACAGAGAAAAAAGGGGGAGTTGTAGTGGCTTGATGTTCGTGAAGGACGAAAAGAAGTGCAAGTTTCAGGGTGGCCACCCTAGTCCTTCTCGGTAATCGTTCTTTACAATTCTACCCTTTTTGAAAAGGCACGGGGTTTGGAAAGCAACTCTTTTTGCTTGTCTTCTTGAGATTTCCCTTGTGAGGGTGTAGGAGCCACCTTCTCTTTCTTTTCTGTTATATGCATATGTGCTATCTTCCCCCCCTTCCCTTCCTCTTGTTGGCCCCCAGCAGTGTTACGGAGAAGAAAGGGGGGAACTATTGCGGTTGGGTCTTTGAGAAGGATG
>CM076571.1:783106536-783141536 GCA_034641835.2 Pinus albicaulis
AGGCTGCGAAAATTTGGGGCTTCTATTTCGTGGCACGAGGGAAACCACCTAGTTCTGGGAACCTTGCGGTTTCCATCTCCCGCCGCGACAAAAACCGCGCCCTTGGTGAGGGGAAATTGGGTTTCCATGTCGCGACATGACCGTAATCTCCCAAGTTTATGGAACTCATGGTTTTTGTTGCGCGGCATGGCGGAGGACCGCCCAAGTTTGGCGAACTTGGGGCTTCTATTTCGCGGCACGATGGAAACCACTCCCCTGGTCTGTCTTCAGAACTTGGGGTTTTCGCGCCTCGTCATGACGGAAGCTGTCCAAGTGCAAGGAAGGTTGGGTTTTTTAAGGTCGAGCGCCGTGTGACGTTACGGGCGAACCGTCGCACAATAACCGCACGGGCGCAGGTGTGTGGCGGTGAGCGGCACAGGCACGTCACACATAGCCAACAGTGGCATTGGAAAAAGTGACGTTATAGGAAAAAAGTCACACCGTAGCTGGATTCATAAAACCAACGCACGAGTTGAGCAGCCGACTCTACACAAGTGGGCGGACAGCTGAACGATGGGGGTCCGCTTGGGTCCACCGAGTGACCCACGACACACACATGATACGCATATTAATAAGACGTGCGGATGATGGAGAAGTCATCCAACCAATGATCAAGCAAGCATATGAGTGTGAGCACATTGGAGCACCATGAGCAAAGCCAACAGCTCGTTGGTGAAGGAAACATGGCGACGGTGAACGCAGGGCGAGCGCGGGTTGAGTCAGGTTGTTGACGTGCAGGGCATGCAGAATTCCTCCACAGGGCATCCGCACCGCAGGACGGGTCAAGTCAGGCAGTGCGTGGGTCAAGTCATGCGACAGACATGCAGGGCGTGCAAAACTTCTCCGCAGGGCGTCCGCAGTGCAAGGTCTGGTCGGGCAGGGCGTCCGCACGATCTTAGCTTTAGTTCAGAGGTCGTTCTGAAGGCATCGTGAGTCAGAATTGAGTGCCGAAAGTTGAAGCATGTGCGTATTGACGGGATGGAGCTAACCATGTAGCTGGGGAGTGGATTGGACACACGGAGAGCTCGCGGGGAGGTCTGAAATCATTTGCAGTGCCGACCCGAGTGACCCGACTGCACTTGGGTAGTTTTATGCAAGATATTCCAGAGGTGAATTCTAATGTTGTAAATGATTGTTGTTGTCAAGCATTGTAAGCTTGGACAAAAATAGACTTGCCTTGCCAAAGAGCAAAGGTGTCTTTTGCTGGATTGGAACTTATACTGTATTTCATATTTATGAAACATATTACCAGGCAGACCCATTATTAACTGGGAGCTGCCCCTCCCTTGTACGTATGGGCGTACACTGTGGATATGATGACAATGTTTATGTTTTCCGCACATTGAAAGAACATTTGATTAACTAATTTAACAAGTGTTGCCAAAGGCGTAGTCTACATACTTGAGTATTACGAAAAGGAGAAGTACGGTAGTGCCACACCCCGTCTATAGCATGGTTTAAAGATCACCGAAGGTCTAGGGCCGTGACAGGTTTCCTCGCCCCGTCGTGATGACAGTCGCCCAACTGTGCGAAATCTAAGGTTTCCATGTCCCTGCTCAATGGACGTCGCCCAATTATACGTCCGCTGAGACGGATACCGCCCTTGTAAGACCCACGAGTCGAGGACGACGATGGAGGGCATTGGAAGCGTTCGGTGGACATGCGACGAATCGATGAAAACCACAACAAAAGGTCTGATGGGTATGCTGACGGAGGAAAACATCATCCGGCTATCATGCAACGTTATCGTGGTGACCGTGCGATGTTTAGGAGAGACGTGCATAAACACATCCAAAAATGGTTGTGTGTTGGCTTGGAGGCTTATAGGCTGGCCATGGTGGCAAGCCGATGCTAAGGAGGAAATGTCACATCGTAACCAAGGCTTTATGGGCGTTTAGTGGGTCGGCCTTATATGGCTCAAGCCCCACCCATGGAAGAAATGTGTGGGCAAAGGCACATACAAAAGGAGGACGTGCAATGGATGATAAAGGAAAGCAAGAAGGACATCAACATCCTGTTGATTACACCATTGGAAATCTAATGCATGAGCTAGAGAGAAGGTCGAGGGTGGAGGGCGAAGCCGTAGCAGGGAAATGAAGTATGGGTCAAGTCGGGTAAAACCGCGTTCAGCGTTCACCCGTGGGTCAAGTCGGGTTCCTTCCGGAGGGCGCGTGCGGTGCAGTGTTCGGTGCATGGTCGAGTCGGGTTCCTTCCATAGGACCCGTGAAGAACAGTGTTCAAGGCAGGCGCGTTCAAGTCCAGTCGGGTTCGTGCAGCGCACCCGTGTTCAGGACACGTAGAATAGTGTTTGAAGGCATGGAGTTCGTTCAGCAGGGTGCCCACTTATGAGCATCATGGAGGAGTGTCAAGCAGGAATATGCTGAGCAATATCGATTGTTGGTGCTACATGGAGACCTTTTATAGATGGGTTGATTGATGCTGTTCACTTTGAGCAACAAGACATTGGTTGGATGAGCATCCTATGAGCACATTCATATGACTTGCAGGGCGAGAACAACTTGTGGTGGCACTCGTGGGAAATACAAGTATGCTTGCCAATGCTTTCGATAGGATGATGCATGGGAGTTCATGATGGAGTTGCATTCCTTGGAGGCTTCATACTACAATGATCTTGCAGTATCTGGTTCACCGAGGAGCTGAGATCGAGACTGGTCTTGATTTTGATGCACTATGGGATGCATACCTTTGAGCGCATTTACGGGGTGTGTTTATGAGGAGTCACTTGATGGAGATGCGGCGATGGGATGCCTTGGTGGTATACACTTGGGCATGGGTTGAGCCTTCTTGACTTAAATTTTGTACGCACGTTGGATGCATATTGCAGATGGGATGAACATAGCTTCATGGACCTGAATATGGCACACTGTTGAGAGGATGTTCTTGACTTGATTTGAGGAGGACCTTTCACATGTGGATGATGCTCGATAGTTGTGGCTGTCTTTTGAACAGCGCCTGGAGATTGGCATCATGGGAGGCACATTTCAGATAGAGATGGCTTGTTGTATGGACAACATGTTGCGGATGAGATGGATCTCCATGGATTACTTTACTCTCATATGGGATGGATCCTTGATTGAGTTGATGGGTGTGACAGGATGCGAGAGGGACAACTAACACATGGTACAAGGATGTGCATTCCCACAATGAGAATATTTGGTTGGACCGCTCACCCGACCAGTTCGATTTATGAGGGCTATAGCACCGTGCAGAGTTATGCACGGGTGCCATGCTTTCACGCCCCTATACCATCGGCGGTCTTTCAACCATGTTATAGACGGGGTGCAGCACTGCCGTACTTTTTCTTTTCGTAATACTCAAGTATGTAGCCTACGCCTTTAGCAACACTTGTTAAATCAGTTGAGAAAATTTTATTTCAATATGGAGAAAACATAAACATCATCATCATATCCACAGTGTACGCCCATACATACAAGGGAGGGGCAACTCCCTGTTAATAATGAGTCTGCCCGATAATATGTTTCATAAGTATGAAATAGAATATAAGTTCCAATCCAGAAAAAGGCCTCCTTTGCTCCTTGGCAAGGCAAGCTACCTTCTGTCGAAGCTTACAATGCTTGAAAATCATTAACTAGCCAACAAACAATCATTTACAATGTTAGAATTCACCTCGGGAATTTTCTGCATAAAACTGCCCAAGTGTTGTCGGGTCACTCGGGTCACCGCCTGCCTATGAGTTCAGACCTTCCCACGAGTTCTCCATGTGTCCAATCCACTTCCAAGCTATATGGTTAGCCCCGGCCCATCACTACGCACCCGCTGAAACTTTTGGCACTCAATTTCGACCTACGAAGACCTCAGAACGAGCTCTGAACTGAAGTTCAGACCTCCTGTGGACGCCCTGCGGAAACACGTTCGGGTCGGGTCGTTTCGTTTGAGGGCGACCATATCAATTTTGCTAAGTTGTGACTGCCTGGGAGCCTTGTGCACATTCAGCCGACCCATTTTCCGTTTGCTCCCATGTGCGTCCGTTCGGTCGGGCGTGCCTTGTCACGCCAGGTGAGAGCACCCGACCAAACGCGCTCGGGTCGAGTTGTTTGGTCCGAGGGTGCCCGTATCGCATTTTCTAAGTTGTGACCGCCCCGGTGACTTGTGCATGTTCGGGCGGCCCATTTTCTGTTTTCTCCCATGTGCGTCCGTTCGGTCGGCGCGTCGGGTCGCCGCGCTCGGCCAAACGTGGTCGGGTCGGTTCGTTTGGTCCGAGGGCGCCCGTTTCATATTTGCTAAGTTGTGACCGCCCGGGTGCCTTGTGCACGTTCGAGCGGTCCGTTTTCCGTTTTCTCCCATGTGCGTCCGTTCGGTCGGGCGTGCCACATCGCGACAGGTCGCCGCATCTGGCCAAACGCTCTTGGGTTGGGTCGTTTGGTCCAAGGGCGCCCATTTCATATTTGATAATTTGTGACCACCCGGGTGCCTTCTGCATGTTCGGGCGGCCCATTTGTTGTTTGTTCCCATGTGAGTCCGTTCGGTCGGGCGCGCTGGGTCGCCGCACCCGATGAAATGTGCTCGGGTCGGGTCTTTTGGTCCAAGGGTGCCCGTTTCATATTTTCCAAGTTGTGACCATCCAGGTGCCTTGTGCATGTTCGGGCGGCCCTTTTTCCATTTGCTCCAATGAGCGTCCGTTCGGTCGGGCGCACCGCGT
The DNA here is from genome assembly GCA_034641835.2 of Pinus albicaulis. Lineage (NCBI taxonomy): Eukaryota > Viridiplantae > Streptophyta > Pinopsida > Pinales > Pinaceae > Pinus > Pinus albicaulis. The sequence continues at coordinate 783,111,257 of CM076571.1, forward strand.
CGCGTCGGGTCGCCGCACCCGGTAAAACGCGCTCGGGTCGGGTCATTTGGGTCGAGGGCAGCCGTATCATATTTTCTAAGTCGTGACTGCCTAGGTGCCTTGTGCACGTTCGAGCGGCCCGTTTTCCGTTTGCTCCCATGTGCATCCGTTCGTTCGGGCACGCCGTGTTGTGCCAGGTCGCCGCTTCGCACCGAGTCGCCGCGCTCGAGTCGGGTCGTTTGGTCAGAGGGTGCCCGTTTCATATTTTCGAAGTTGTGACCACCGGGGCACCTTGTGCACGTTTCGGCGGTCCTTTTGCCGTTCGCTCCCATGTGCGTTCGTTCGGTCTAGCGCGTCGTGTCGCGCTGGGTCGCCGCGTAGCGTAGGGTCGCCGCGCTCGCCCAAACGCGCTCGGGTCGAGTCGTTTGGTCCGATGGTGCCCGTTTCACATTTGCTAAGTTGTGACTGCCTGGGTGCCTTGTGCACATTTGAAAGGTCCGTTTGTCATTCGCTCCCATGTGCGTCCGTTCGGTCTCGCGCGTCGTGTCGTGCCGGGTCGCTGCGCTCGGGTCGGGTCGTTTGGTCCGAGGGCGCCCGTTTCATATTTGCTAAGTTGTGATCACCTGAGTGCCTTGTGTACGTTCGAGCGGCCCTTTTTCCATTTGCTCCCATGAGTGTCTGTTCGGTCGGGTGGGCCGTGTCGCGCAAGGTCGTCGCGTCACACCGGGTTGCCGCACCCAGCCAAACGCGCTCGGGTCGGGTCGTTTGGTCTGAGGGTGCCCATATCAGATTTGCTAAGTTGTGACTGCTGGGGTTCCTTGTGCATGTTCGAGTAGCCCATTTTTTTTTGCTCCCATGTGCGTCCATTCAGTCGGGTGCGCCGTGTCGCGCCGGGTCGTCGCTTCGCACCGGGTCGCCGCGCTCGGGTTGGGTCGTTTGGTCTGAGGGTGCCCGTTTTTCGTTTTCTCCCATGTGCGTCCGTTTGGTCTGGCGCACCGTGTCGTGTTGGGTTTTTGTGTCGCGCCGGGTCGCCACGCCCAACCAAACGCGCTCGGGTCGGGTCGTTTGGTCCGAGGGGGCCCGTATCATATTTGCTAAGTTGTGACCGTCCGGGTGCCTTGTGCACATTTGGGCGGCCCGTTTGCCGTTCGCTCCCATGTGCGTCCATTCGGTCTGTTCGGGTGGGCGTGCCGTGTCGCGTCGGGTGAGGGCATCAGTTCGGGTCAGGTCGTTTGGTCCGAGGGCGTCCGTTCTGCTCGGGTCATTTCGTCCGAGGGCGCCCGTGTAATATTTGCTAAGTTGTGACCGCCCGGGTGCCTTGTGCACATCCGGGCGGCCCGTTTTCTGTTTGCACCCATGTGTGTCCATCTGGGTGAGGGCGTCCGTTCGGGTCGGGTCATTTTGTCCGAGGGCGCCCGTGTCAGATTTTGGGTGAGGGCGTCCGTTCGGGTCAGGTCGGGTCATTTGGTCCGAGGGTGTTCGTTCAGGTCGGGTCGGGTCATTTGGTCCAAGGGCATCCGTTCGGGTCGGGTCGGGTCGTTTGGTCCGAGGGCGTCCATTCGGGTCGGGTCGGGTCGTTTGGTCCGAGGGCACCCGTGTTAGATTTGCTAAGTTTGTTGTTTGCTCCCATGTGCATCCATTTGGTCAGGCGCGCCGTGTCGTGCTGGGTGAGGGCGTCCATTTGGGTCAGGTCGTTTGGTGCCAGAGCGTCAGTTCGGTTCGGGTCGTTTGGTACGAGGGCGTTCATTCGGGTCGGGTCGTTTGGTTCGAGGGCGCCCGTGTCATATTTGTCAAGTTGTGACCACCCGGGTGCCTTGTGCACGTCTAGGAGGTCCGTTTGCCGTTTTCTCCCGTGTGCGTCCATTCGGGTGGGCGCGCCATGTCTCGCCAGGTGAGGGCGTCCGTTCGGATTGGGTCATTTGGTCCGACGGCACCCGTGTCAGATTTGCTAAGTTGTGATTGCCCGAGTGCCTTGTGCACGTCTGGGCGGCCCGTTTGCCATTTTCTCCCATGTGTTCCGTTCAGTCAGGTGCACTGTGTCGCGCCAGGTGAGGGCTTCCATTCGGGCGGGCGCGCCGTGTCGCGCCGGGTGAGGGCATCCGTTTGGGTCGGGTCGGGTCGTTTGGTCCGAGTGCGTCCGTTCGGGTCAGGACGGGTCATTTGGTCCGAGGGCGCCTGTGTCAGATTTGCTAAGTTGTGACCCCCCGGGTGCCTTGTGCACGTCCGGGCGGCCTGTTTGCCGTTTTCTCCCATGTGCGTCCATTCGGTCGGGCACGCCGTGTCGCGCTGGGTGAGGGCGTCCGTTTGGGTTGGGTCATTTGGTCCGAGGGCGTCTGTTCGGGTCGGGTCGTTTGGTCTGAGGGCATTCATTCAGGTCGGGTCGTTTGGTCCAAGGGCGCCTGTGTCAAATTTGCTAAGTTGTGACCGCCCGGGCGGCCCGTTTGCCGTTTTCTCCCATGTGCGTCCATTCGGGTGGGCGCGTCGGGTGAGGGCGTCCATTTGGGTCAGTTCGTTTGGTCCGAGGGCGTCCATTTGGGTCGGGTCGTTTGGTCTGAGGGTGCCCATGTCATATTTGCTAAGTTGTGACTGCCCGGGTGCCTTGTGCATGCCTGGGCGGCCCATTTGCCGTTTTCTCCCATGTGCGTCCATTCGGGTGGGCGCGCCATGTCGCGCCGGGTGAGGGCGTCTGTTCGGGTTGGGTCGTTTGGTCCGAGGGCGCCCGTGTCAAATTTTCTAAGTTGTGATCGCCCGGGTGCCATGTGCATGCCCGGACGACGCGTTTTTCATTTTCTCCCATGTGCGTCCATTCGGGTGGGTGCGCCGGGTGAGGGAGTCCGTTCGGGTCAGGTCGTTCGATTTGAGGGCGTCTGTTTGGGTCGGGTCATTTGGTTCGAGGGTGCCTGTGTTAGATTTGCTAAGTTGTGACTGCCCGAGTGCCTTGTGCACGCCCGGTTGGCCCGTTTGCCATTTGCTCCCATGTGCGTCCGTTCGGGTGGGCGCGCCATGTCGCGCCGGGTGAGGGCGTCCATTCAGGTCAGGTCGTTTAGTCCGAGGGCACCCGTTTTGGTCCGGTCATTTGGTACGAGGGTGCCTGTGTCATATTTGCTAAGTTGTGACTGCCCGGGTGTCTTGTGCATGTCCGAGCAGCCCGTTTGTCATTTTCTCTCATGTGCGTCCGTTCGTGTGGGAGCGCCTTGTCGCGCCGAGTGAGGGCGTCCATTCAGGTAGGGTCGGGTCATTTGGTCTAAGGGTGCCCGTGTTAGATTTGCTAATTTGTGACCTCCCAGGTTCCTTGTGCACGTCCGGGTAGCCCGTTTTCCGTTTGCTCCCATGTGTTTCCGTTCGGGTAGGCGCACCGTGTCTCACTGAGTGAGGGCGTTCGTTCGGGTCGGGTCGTTTGCTCCGAGGGCGCCCATGTCAGATTTGCTAAGTTGTGACTGCCTAGGTGTCTTGTGCATGTCGGGGTGGCCCGTTTGTCATTTTCTCTCATATGCATCCGTTCAGGTGGGCGCGCCGTGTCGCGCCGGGTGAGGGCGTCCGTTCGGGTAGGGTCAGGTCGTTTGGTCTTGAGGGCGCCCGTGTTATATTTGATCAATTGTGACCGCTCGGGTGCCTTGTGCATGTCTGGGCGGCTCGTTTTCCATTTTCTCCCATGTGCATCCGTTCGGGTGGGTGCGCTATGTCTCGCCGGGTGAGGGCATCCGTTCATGTCGGGTCATTTGCTCCGAGGGCACCCGTGTCAGATTTGCTAAGTTGTGACCACCCGGGTGCCTTGTGAACGTCTGAGCGGCCTGTTTTCCATTTTATCCCATGTGCGTCCATTTGGGTGGGCGCGCTGTGTCACCTTGGGTGAGGGCGTCCATTCGGGTTGGGTCGTTTGGTCCGAGGGTGTCCGTTCGGGTCCGGTCATTTGGTCCGCGGGCGCCCGTGTCAGATTTGCTAAGTTGTGACCGCCCGGGTGCCTTGTGCAAGTCCGGGTGGACTGTTTGCCATTTTCTCCCATGTGCATCCGCTTGGGTGGGCGCGTTGTGTTGCACCGGGTGAGGGCATCTATTCCGGTCGGATCATTTGGTCCAAGGGCGCCCGTGTCAGATTTGCTAATTTGTGATCGCCCGGGTGCCTTGTGCACGTTCGGGCGGCCCATGTCAAATTTGCTTTTTGTGTGAAAGGTGGGTTGGTAATTGAGTTGTTTTGTTTGGTTGTGCCCGAAGAATGGCCTTGGGTCATTTTTAGGGTCGCCGAATTTCTTCTCTCCATCACCACTCGGTAGCATATGAGCGGTAATTTTGGCCATGCTCGTCCTCGGAGGCATGTTTGAACAATCTCTCCCGTCCGCTCTATTTTCTTGCAATTGGATGGGGTTGTTGTGTGTGGCTCTTTGAGGTGACTGTCCGCTTATTCGCTTTGTTTAAAGCAGCTCTTCGGTATCTCTCTCTCATGGCCCTTGGTCGGGCGTTTTCTTTGTTGAAATCAACTTTTTGCTATGTCACTTGTTGGCTCCGTCGATGTGGGATCTTCTCTATATTTTTCATCTCCTCCCTTTTTGCTTGTGGGGGGAGGGGTTGGATTTTCATGTGAAAGGTGGGTTGGTAATTGAGTTGCTTGTTCAGGTTGGTTCCTTTGTAGGGTCGTCGACTCTCATCTTCTCTCCATTCCCACTCAGTAGAACATGAGCGGTAATGTTGGCCATGCTTGTCCTGGGAGGCATATGTGAAAAGAGTTTCCCTTTCGCTCTGTGTTCTCAGAGTTGGATGAGGTTGTTGTGTGTGGCTCCTTGAGACAACTGGCCAGTTTCCTATGTCGCTCTCATGCCCCTTGCTCGCTCGTTGGCTCCTTCTATGTTGGCTCTTCGCTATATTGTTTTCCTCCTCCCTTTTTGGTGGGTGGGAGAGGTAGGATTTTCTCTCGTTGGCTTCGTGAAATCGGCTCTTCGCTATATTGTTCACCTCCTCCCCTTTTGGTGGGGGGAGGGGTTGGATTTTCATGTGAAAGGTGGGTTGGTAATTGAGTTTCTTGTTCAGGTGTGCCTGAAGAAGGGCCTTGGGTCCTTTGTAGGGTCGTTGACTCTCATCTTCTCTCCATCCCCACTCGGTAGCACATGAGCGGTAAGGTTGGCCATGCTTGTCCTGGGAGGCATATGTGAAAAGAGTTGCCCTTTCGCTCTATGTTCTCAGAGTTGGATGAGGTTGCTGTGTGTGGCTCCTTGAGACAACTGACCGGTTGCCTATGTTTCTCTCATGCCCCTTGCTCGCTCGTTGGCTCCGTCGATGTCGACTCTTCGCTATATTGTTCGCCTCCTTCATTTTTGGTGGGTGGGAGAGGTGGGATTTTCTCTCGTTGGCTTCGTGAAATCGACTCTTCGCTATATTGTTCACCTCCTCCCCTTTTGGTGGGGGGAGGGGTTGGATTTTCATGTGGAAGGTGGGTTGGTAATTGAGTTGCTTGTTCAGGTGAGCCTGAAGAAGGGCCTTTGGTCCTCTGTAGGGTCATCAACTCTCATCTTCTCTCCATCCCCACTCGGTAGCACATGAGTGGCAATGTTGGCCATGCTTGTCCTAGGAGGCATATGTGAAAAGCGTTGCCCTTTTGCTCTGTGTTCTCAGAGTTAGATGAGGTTGTTGTGTATGGCTCCTTGAGACAACTGGACGGTCGCCTATGTCACTCTCATGCCCCTTGTTCGCTTGTTGGCTCCATCGATGTCAGCTCTTCGCTATATTGTTCACCTCCTCCTTTTTTGGTGGGTGGGAGAGGTGGGCTTTTCTCTCGTTGGCTTCGTGAAATCGGCTCTTCGCTATATTGTTCACCTCCTCTCCTTTTGGTGGGGGGAGGGGTTGGATTTTTGTGTGAAAGGTGGGTTGGTAATTGAGTTTTTTGTTCGGGTGTGCCTGAAGAAGGGCCTTGGGTCCTTTTTAGGGTCGTCGACTCTCATCTTCTCTCCATCCCCACTCGGTAGCACATGAGGGGTAATGTTGGCCATGCTTGTCCTAGGAGGCATATGTGAAAAGAGTTGCCCTTTCGTTCCCTGTTCTCAGAGTTGGATGAGGTTGCTGTGTGTGGCTCCTTGAGACAACTGGTCGGTCGCCTATATCACTCTCGTGCCCCTTGCTCGCTCATTGGCTCCATCAATGTCAGCTCTTCGCTATATTTTTCACCTCCTCCCTTTTTGGTGGGTGGGAGAGGTGGGCTTTTCTCTTGTTAGCTTCATGAAATCGGCTCTTCGCTATATTGTTCACCTCCTCCCCTTTTGGTTGGGGGAGGGGTTGGATTTTCGTGTGAAAGGTGGGTTGGTAATTGAGTTGCTTGTTCAGGTGTGCCTGAAGAAGGGCCTTGGGTCCTTTGTAGGGTCGTCGACTCTCATCTTCTCTCCTTCCCCACTCGGTAGGACATGAGCGGTAATGTTGGCCATGCTTGTCCTGGGAGGCATATGTGAAAAGATTTGCCCTTTCTCTCTGTGTTCTCAGAGTTGGATGAGGTTGCTGTGTGTGGCTCCTTGAGACAACGTCGGTCGCCTATGTCGCTCTCGTGCCCCTTGTTTGCTTGTTGGCTCCGTCGATGTCATCTCTTCACTATATTGTTCACCTCCTCCCTTTTTGGTTGGTGGGAGAGGTGGGCTTTCCTCTCGCTAGCTTCGTGAAATCAGCTCTTCACTATATTGTTCACCTCCTCCCATTTTGGTGGGGGGAGGGGTTGGATTTTCATGTGAAAGGTGCGTTGGTAATTGAGTTGCTTATTCGTGTGTGCCTGAAGAATGGCCTTGGGTCAATTGTAGGTTGGTCAACATTGATATTCTCTCCATCCCCACTCGGTAGCACATGAGTGGTAATGTTGGCCATGCTCGTCCTTGGAGGCATATGTGAACAATTCCCCCTTCTCTCCGTGTTCTCAGAATTGGATGGGTTTTTGTGTGTGGCTCCTTGAGATGACTGTCCTCTTCATTGTTTGGCTCTTTTATGGTGCTGGTTTCTTGTGCTTGTACTCTTTCTATGTCAGAATTGTGGGTTGAGATGCATACATTTAAGAGGAATGTGGAAGGGTTTTGGTTGTAAGTCGCCCCTCTTTCTTGCTTTTTCCATTGGGCGATGTGAGGAGCGGTTCTCCTTATTGTAAAATTAAGGTTCAGAATTCCTTTCTGAGTGGACGTTGTCTATCCTTGCATTGGCTTTGAGGTTTTGATAGATGTGGTGGCCCATATGTTTGATCGAGTGGTCGAATTTTTCCTTACATCTTGTGTGCATAGTAGATTTATGTGGCTTGGAATGTTGAGACACAAGGTGATGGGTATTTCTTGTTTGGTTGATCGTGTATGCGTTGCATTCCAATGGGGATGAGGCTTGCTATGTTGATGGAAGGGGCTATATCTGGAAGGAGGACTTCAAGGTGGAACACTTCGACCTCGCTCCTCTATGTGGAGGTGGCTACAGGTGAAAAGTATTCATTGTCCAGTAGGTAAATCGGTGGGGAAATCTCCTAGGTTGCTTGTACGCAGGGTGTGTGGGGTGCGGGGCTGCCTGATCCCTCCTCCTATTCAGATATGTTCATTCCTTTTTGTAGCAAGCCTCTTGATTTGCATTTATTTTCTCCCTTTTCCTTCACATCGAGGTTTCCCCAGGCGATCAAGCGATCGAGGTCCACCGTTGCTACTGTTTGGGTGGACTCCTAGGTGGTCTCGGTGCGGGGTGGGGAGGGTTGGAGGGGGGGATTTTGAAGAGAGATTGCAGGATCGACCGTTCTTTATTTATTTCCATCCTTTTACATCGAGGGTGCCACAGGTGATCAAATGATCGAGGTCCACTGTTGCTGTTGACCGGGTGGACTCCTAGGTGGCCTTGGTGCGGGGCAGCGACGGTCGGTGTGGCATTTCTCATAGAGGTTGTCGACTTGGTCATTCTCCTTCTACTTCCTTCTTTTTCCTTTGCAGTGAGGTTTCCGCAGGTGATCAGGTGATCGAGGTCCGCTGTTGCTGCTGCCCGGGTGGACTCCTAGGTGGCCTCGCTGTTGGGCAGGAAGGGTTGGAAGGAATTTTTAAGAAACGTTGTGGGGTGGGTTGTTCTCCCTTTATTTACTTAATTTTCTTTTGCATCGAGGTCTCCGAAGGTGATCGGGTGATCAAGGTTCATCATTGCTGCTGTCTGGGTGGACTCCTAGGTGGCCTTAGTGTGGGGTGGGGACGGTTGGGAGGCATTTTAGGGAGAGAGAGAGTTTGTGGGGTTGGTAATTTTCCATTTGTTTCTTTTGTTTTCCTTTGCATCGAGGTTGCTGCAGGGGCTCGAGGTCCACTATTTCCACTGTCGAGGTGGATTCCTAGGTGGCCTTGGTGCAAGGCGGGGAGGGTTTGGGGGGAATTTCTAAGAGGGTATTGTTTTGGTTTTCTCCCCTTTGTCTGTTCATTGTGGATGTCATTGGTGATAAGGATTTTTCCATCCTTGCTGGTTGGGGGGTGGTTACCAACTCTTAGGTGGCCTCGGTGCAATGTGACTCAGTGGGGTGACCCATTTTTTCGCTTTGTGGATCTTGCATCCATCATCCATTACGTTTTATGTCTTGCATTTCCTTGGCATGTAGTATGTGTGGGCCCTAATCCCTTCTTGGGGATGCAAGAGGTGCAAGGTATAAGAGCTTTACATGATATTTTGACCTCTCTTTGACTTGATGGGTGTTCAAGCTGGCTCTCTGTAAGAGAGAAATTTGAATGCCCTTTGAAGTGGGAGGGTGCTACCTGGTTGATCCTGCCAGTAGTCATATGCTTGTCTCAAAGATTAAGCCATGCATGTCTATGTATGAACTAATTTAGACTATGAAACTGTAGATGGCTCATTAAATCAATTATAGTTTTTTTGATGGTACCATACTACTCGGATAACCGTAGTAATTCTAGAGCTAATACGTGCACCAAGTCTTGACTCTTTGGAAGGGATGCATTTTTTAGATAAAAGGCCAGCACGGGCTTGCCTGCTTCTCCGGTGAATCATGATAACTCGACGGATCACACATCCCTTGTGCTGGCGATGCTTCATTCAAATTTTTGCCTTATCAACTTTCGATGGTAGGATAGAGGCCTACCATGGTGGTGACGGGTGACAAAGAATTAGGGTTTGATTTCGGAGAGGGAGAGTGAGAAACGGCTACCACATCCAAGGAAGGTAGCAGGCGCGCAAATTACCCAATCCTGACATGGGGAGGTAGTGACAATAAATAACAATACTGGGCTCATCGAGTCTGGTAATTGGAATGAGTACAATCTAAATCCCTTAACGAGGATCCATTAGAGGGAAATTCTGGTGCCAGAAACCGCGGTAATTCTAGCTTCAATAGCATATATTTAAGTTTTTGCAATTAAAAATCTCGTCGTTGGATCTTGGGTCGTAAAGGTCGGTCCGCCTACTCGGTGTGCACCTGCCCTTCCATCCCTTTTGTCAGCAGTGTGCTCCTGGCCTTAACTGGCTAGGTCACGGCTTCGGCACTATTACTTTGAAAAAATTAGAGTGCTCAAAGCAAGCTTATGCTCTAAATACATTAGCATGGAATAACATGATAGGAGTCTGGTCCTATTGTGTTGGCCTTCGGGACCAGTGTAATGATTAATAGGGACTGTCGGGGGCATTCGTATTTCATTGTCAGAGGTGAAATTCTTGGATTTATGAAAGATGGACCATTGCGAAAGCATTTTCCAAGGATTTTTTCATTAATCAAGAACGAAAGTTGGGGGCTCAAAGACAATCAGATACCGTCCTAGTCTCAACCATAAATGATGCCGACCAGGGATCGGCGGATGTTGCTCTAAGGACTCTGCCAACAGCTTCTAAGAGTACGAGGAGTGGAGCTTGTGGCTTAATTTGACTCAACATGGGGAAACTTACCAGGTCCAGACATAGTAAGGATTGACAGATTGAGAGCTCTTTCTTGATTCTATGGGTGGTGGTGCATGGCCGTTCTTAGTTGGTGGAGCAATTTGTCTGGTTAATTCCAATAATGAATGAGACATTATCCTGCTAACTAGCTACATGTAGGTTCCCCTTCGCGGCCAACTTCTTAGAGGGACTATGGACGTTTAGGCCATGGAATTTTGAGGCAATAACAGGTCTATGATGCCCTTAGATGTTCTGGGCCGCACGCACGCTACACTAATGCAACCAACAATTTTTCCTTCCTGGTTCAATAGCATCGGGAAATATTATCAAATTGCATCGTGATGGGGATAGACCATTGAAATTATTGGTCTTCAACGAGGAATTCCTAGTAATCGCGTGTCATCAACTCGTGTTGACTAGGTCCCTGCACTTTGTACACACCGCCCGTCGCTCCTATTGATTGAATGATCCAGTGAAGTGTTCGGATTGCATCGACGACGGTGGTTCACCGGTGTCGACGTCGTGAGAAGTTCATTGAACCTTATCATTTAGAGTAAGGAGAAGTCATAACAAGGTTACCGTAGGTGAACCTGCGGTAGGATCATCGATAGTAGGGTTTGGTTTTTTTGTTTGGGTTGTGTGGGTTTCGATTACATGTAATCTAGGAACGTGTGGTGTGTCTCTAGGAGAGCGGGTTTGATGCTTGTCAGGCTGGTGCCTCTTGCGAAAGAGACTCGCAACGTTTTTAGTTGCCTATCTTGAGTTCATGCATGTTGTTTCATGTACTTGCAAGCGATGCTTGTGCTTGTCCCATCCTTTGTTATTGTTTCCCCTAACGTTTTTTTTGTATGGGGTTCAGAAGCTCGTTGCTTGAGAGCCCCCTCTCCAACGGTATGTTCGGTGGGGCATGGTTGCTGCAGTCAAGGTGCTTGGGAAATATGATGGAAAAATTCAGACTCGTTCGTAGCAGCGGTGCTCGGTCCTTTGTTCATTGGAAGATGTGGGCCTCCATAGTTGGTTATCTCCAGAAGGCGGTGACGGTGGCTTATTATGTGTTTTCTTGGGCGAGCCTTTTTGTTGGTGGTTGGTTCAAGGGAGTGGTTGCGCGTGCACTTCCTACCTCAACCCTTTCATGAGGGGAAAATGTCGGGGTGGGGTCAAATATGAGATGGATGAAGAGCGGAGAAATTTGTTGGGCTGGCCACCCTAGTCCTCTCGACTGTTCCTTGACATGCCCTCGCAGAAGGGTTGGGTCTAGGTAATGAAATAGCCCTCCCTTGGTCCGAGCTCCATCAAAATTTCAAGTTTTCCTCATCAATGGCCATGAGGTAGTGCATTATTTTCTCATACCTTTGGTGTTGAGGGAATTCCTCGCCCTTTCTTGAGCCACTCCCCCTTCCAAGGAAAGTAGGAAGCAGGTTATGTCCTAGTATCACCATTTGGATTGTGGGTTTTTTGTGCGGCTTGGTCATTTTCTTGGATGTGTCGATTGTTGCAATAGCGTTGTGGTGTTCGATTTGGGGGCTTCCCTCTTTTTAGGGCGTGACATTTCACCGCTGACGTATTTATGGCCCTGGGCTTTATCCAACATTGAGTGTGAGCTTGAGATAACTCCTCTTTGGAGTTTTGATTGTTTAGGCCCCCTTGAATTTTTGGTTGGAAAGGTTGTCGGGTGTCCTGTACACGGAGCGGTGCAATAGTGGGGTGGGTCTGCTATTAGTGCATTTTTTTTTCTGAAGCCTTGTGTGGGTTGGGGGGTCGTTTAGCTCTCGGTAGTAACATGCTCCAAGCACTTGTCTCATCGTGGCCCTTGGCTTTTCTAGTGGTCAAGTTTAGGTTGTGGCTTGTCTGCTTGGTTGTTTGATTGCCGCTTGTTATGTCGTGTAGATAGAAAGGATGTTGCGTCGTAATGGTATGTGGAAGGGTGCGAAAACGTGGGATGATTTTGATTGGGTGCCTTGTTTTCCTTCTTTTTGGTTAAGCCAACGTCCCCTCACATGGCGGTGGCCATATATTTTTCTAGCTAGCGTTGCTTGAAATTTGGCCCCCTTTCTCTCAAATTGGATTTTTGTCACAAGTGTTATGGTGGGTAATGTTTGGTTTTTATTTCTTTCATGTCATTTTCTTCCCTTTCGGTCCCCAGCTTTATGGAGAAAAGTGGGAATTGTTGTGGGTCGGTGTCAGAGAAGGATGAAAAGCAGTGCAAACTCTCGATTTGGCCACCCTAGTCCTTCTCCGTCATCGTTCCTTGCAGTTCCCCCATTTTTTCTAAGGCACAGGGCTTGGAAAGCTTATATTGTATTTGAGCCACCCCTTGTGATTCGTTTTGGTCCCCCTAGCTTTACAGAGAAAAGGTGGGATTGCCGTGGATTGACGTTTTCGGAAGGATGAAAAAGCAGTGTGAGTTGCTGCTGGGGTGGCCGCGCTAGTCCTTCTCGATCACCGATCTGTGCAGTTCCCTCCTTTTTGCGAGGGCACGGGGCCTTGAAAGCTTTTTTTTGTGTCTGAGCCTCGTCTCCTCTGCTGGCAGCCATGTTTTGGTTCTCTTTTTTCTTTTCTCTTTTTGGGTTTCTTTTTTCCCTTCCTCCTTTCGGCCCCTAGCTTTACGGAGAAAAGGGTGAATCATTGAGGATTGGCATTCGTGAAGGATGAAAGGAAGTGAAAGCTCCTGGGTTGGCCACCCTAGTCCTTCCCGATTGTCATTCCTTGCGATTCCCCCCCTTTTGCAAGGGCATGGGGCTCACAAAGAGTTTTTTATCTGTTTGGGCCTTCTCCTTTGAGCGGGTGGACAATTTTGTTTCTCTTTATTTCATGTGTTTTTCTTACTTTCCTCATTTCGACCCCTATCTTTACGGAAAAAAAGGGGGAGTTGTAGTGGCTTGATGTTCGCGAAGGACGAAAAGAAGTGCGAGTTTCAGGGTGGCCACCCTAGTCCTCCTCGGTCATCGTTCTTTACAATTCTACCCTTTTTGAAAAGGCACGGGGTTTGGAAAGCAGCTCTTTTTGCTTGTCTTCTTGAGATTTCCCTTGTGAGGGTGTGGGATCCACCTTCTCGTTCTTTTCTGTTATATGCATATGTGATATTTTCCCCCCCTTCCCTTCCTCTTGTTAGCCCCCAGTAGTGTTACGGAGAAGAAAGGGGGGAACTATTGCCGTTGGGTCTTTGAGAGGGATGAAAAGTAGCGGGAGCTCCTGGGTTGGCCACCCTAGTACTTCTCGATCACTGTTCCTTCCAGTTCCCCCCTTTTTGCAAAGGCATGGGGGGGTTCGAGGGGGAGGAGGGGCTTGTTTGAGCCCCGTCCCTTTAGTGAGTGGGGGTTGTAGAGTGCAGTTGTCTTGCAGTGAATCATCGAGTTTTTGAATGCAATTTGTGCCCGAGGCTTCGGTCGAGGGCACGTCTGTCTAGGCGTCGCATCCCAATCAAACGCACTCCTTGCAATATGTTAGGGAGTAGCGGAGGTGGTCGTCCGTGCCCAATGTGGTGTGGTTGGCTAAAATGTGGCAGGCGATGTTTCGCGGCGTGCGTCGGCAAGCGGTGATCTTGTACCCTTGGTTGGGCAGTCGGCGTTAGCTGATTCGGGCTCTGTGTGGCATCCCTGGAACTTGCTTTGCTCTCTCTTGTCCTCCCATTGGGTAGGGCAGATTTAGCTCCAACTTGCGATCTCAGCTTAGGTGAGAAAACCCGTTGAGTTTAAGCATATAATTAAGCGGAGGAAAAGAAACTTACGAGCATTCCCCTAGTAGCGGTAACCGAACCGGGAAGAGCCCAGCATGAAAATTGGGTGGCAGCGTTGCCTGAATTTTAGTCTGTAGAAGCGTCCTGAGTGGCGGACCTGGGCCAAGTCCCTTGGAAGGGGGTGCCTGAGAGGGTGACAGCCCCGTCGGGCCGGGACCCTGTCGCATCACGAGGCGTTGTCGGCGAGTCGGGTTGTTTGGGAATGCAACCCTAATTGGGTGGTAAATTTCATCCAAGGCTAAATACGGGCGAGAGACCGATAGCGAAAAAGTACCGCGAGGGAAAGATGAAAAGGAATTTGAAAAGAGAGTTAAAGAGTGCTTGAAATTGCCGAGAGGGAAGCGGATGGAGGCTGTCGATGCGTATTAGTCAGATGTGGAATGGCTTAGGCTAGTCCGCCGCTCCACTTGAGGTGCAAACCAACACAGGCTGTTGCATCGTCACAAGCGCGGGTGGAGTACCGCCTATCGTTTTTCCATTGCGGTGGTCGAGGGACGAAGCGCGTGCCCTTGTGGTAGGCTGTGTGCACCTCCGCACTCATGGTGTTGGTTGGCGGGCTTTCCATTCGGCCCGTCTTGAAACATGGACCAAGGAGTCTAAAATGTGTGTGAGTCGGTGGGTTTTAAAACCTGCAAGGCGCAATGAAGCTGACGAGCGAGATCCCTTCTCTGCGGGGGGTGCATCGTCGACTGACCTTGAGCTTATGCGAAGGGTTCGAGTGCGAGCACACCTGTTGGGACCTGAAAGATGGTGAACTATGCCTGAGCAGGGCAAAGCCAAAGGAAACTTTGGTGGAGGCTTGTAGCGATACTGACGTGCAAATCATTCATCTCACTTGGGTATAGGGGCGAAAGACTAATCGAACCATCTAGTAGCTGGTTTCCTCAAAATTTTCCATCAGGATAGCTGGAGCTCACGAGCAATTTTATCGGGTAAAGCAAATGATTAGAGGCATCGGGGGCATAACGCCCTCGACCTATTCTCAAAATTTAAATAGGTAAGAGGGTGTGGCTGCTCCATTGAGCCGTGCCATGGAATCGAGAGCTCCAAGTGGGCCATTTTTGGTAAGAAGAACTGGCGATGCGGGATGAACCAAAAGTTGAGTTACGGTGCCGAATTGCGTGCTAACCTAGATCCCACAAAGGGTGTTGGTTGATTACGATAGTAGGATGGTGGTCATGGAAGTCGAAATCCGCTAAGGAGTGTGTAACAACTCACCTGCCGAATCAACTAGCCCCGAAAATGGATGGCGCTGAAGCGCGCAACCTATACTCGACCGTCAGAGCAATTGCCTGGCTTCGATGAGTAGGAGGATGCGGGGGTCGTTGAGAAACCTCTGGGTGAGCTTGGGTGGATCAGCTCCCGGTGCAAATCTTGGTGGTAGTAGCAAATATTCAAATGAGAACTTTGAAGACTGAAGTGGGGAAAGGTTCCATGTGAACAACACTTGGACATGGGTTAGTTGATCCTAAGAGATGGGGAAGCCTTGTATCAAGGGTGCACTCTGCACGAGCATCGAAAGGGAATCGGGTTAATATTCCCAAACCAGGACATGGTGGTGGGCGGCAACGTTAGGAAATCCAGAGGCGTCGTCGGGGGCCCCGGGAAGAGTTATCTTTTATTTTTAACAGCTTTCCCACCCTGGAATCAGTTCACCCGGAGATAGGGTCCAGCAGCTAGAAGAGCACCGCACGTCTTGCGGTGTCCGGTGCGCCCTCGGTGGCCCTTGAAAATTTGGAGGACCGAGTACCGTTCATGCCCAGTCATACTCATAACCACATCAGGTCTCCAAGGTGAACAACCTCTGGTCAATAGAACAATGTAGGTAAGGGAAGTCGGCAAAATGGATCTGTAACTTCTGGAAAAGGATTGGCTCTGAGGGTTGGGCCTAGGGGTCTGTGCCCTCAACTCATGGGATGTCGGCAGTCTGCCTGAGCTGCTCTTGCGGTGAGGGCAGGCAGTCACGTGCCGATTGGACTACGGGCGCAGAATGCCCCCTCGCGGGAGCTTTTCCCTAGGCGGCGAACAATCGACTCAGAACTAGTATGGACAAGGGGAATCTAATTGTTTAATTAAAACAAAGCATTGCGATGGTCCCTGTGGATGCTGACGCAATGTGATTTCTGCCCAGTGCTCTGAATTTCAAAGTGAAGAAATTCAACCAAGCGTGGGTAAACGGCGAGAGTAACTATGACTCTCTTAAGGTAGCCAAATGCCTCGTCATCTAATTAGTGACGTGCATTAATGGATTAATGAGATTCCCACTTTCCCTATCTACTATCTAGCGAAACCACAACCAAGGGAACAGGCTTGGTAGAATCAGTGGGGAAAGAAGACCTTGTTGAGCTTGACTCTAGTCCGACTTTGTGAAATGACTTGAGAGGTGTAGAATAAGTGGGAGCCGTTTTTGGTGCAAGTGAAACACCACTAATTTTAACATTATTTTACTTATTCCGTGGGGCGGAGACAGGGCACTGCCCCTGTTTTTTGCCTTAAGGCACATTTCAGCGGGTCGATCCGGGCTGAAGACATTTTCAGGTGGGGAGTTTGGCTGGGGCGGCACATCTGTTAAAAGATAACGTAGGTGTCCTAAGATGAGCTCAACAAGAACAGAAATCTCGTGTGGAACAAAAGGGTAAAAGCTCATTTTATTTTGGTTTTAGTATGAATACAAACCATGAAAGCGTGGTCTATTGATCCTTTAGACTTTCTAAATTTGAAGCTAGAGGTGTCAGAAAAGTTACCACAGGGATAACTGACTTGTGGCAGCCAAGCATTCATAGCGACGTTGCTTTTTGATCCTTCAATGTCGGCTCTTCCTATCATTGTGAATCAGAATTCACCAAGTGTTGGATTGTTCACCCACCAATAGGGAATGTGAGCTGGGTTTAGACCGTCATGAGACATGTTAGTTTTACCCTACTGATGAACCGCACCGCAATAGTAATTCAACTTAGTATGAGAGGAACCGTTGATTCACACAATTGGTCATCGCGCTTGGTTGAAAAGCCAGTGGCACGAAGCTACCATGTGTCGGATTATGACTGAATGCCTCTAAGTCAAAACCCATGCTAGAAGCGGTGCATGTCACTCTTCAACTGTATCTCGACCTGTAGTAAGGGAATCTCTTTGTCGCCCCCAGGGGCCCGTGTCATTTGCAAACCGTGATCGTGAAACATCTCGGTCGGGGCAGCTTTGAAGTTCAATTTCAAACGGTCGTTGAGAAGAATCCTTTGCAGATGACTTAAATATGCGACGAGGTATTGTAAGTGGCAGAGTGGCCTTGCTGCCATGATCCACTGAGATTCAGCCCTTGGTCACCTCAATTCGAAGCTTCACTCTTGTCACTTTATTCAAAATTAGGACGACTATCACCATTGCACCTTCTCTGCCCCCCGGTCCTTTTAATTCAAACATCATTTCATTTGTTTGCATCTCAAAAATGCATTTCCTGATTGGGGGCGGGAAATTTGGGGTTTCCATGCCACAGCTCCGAGAGGTGTTGCCAGTCGGTGGCATGGAAACCCCAAATTTCCATGTCGCGGCACGGCGTAAAACCAGCCCAGGCCTGTGGATCTTGGGGTTTCCACGTCCTCTCACGCCCACAAGGGAAACACGCTGGGGAAATTGGGGTTTCCATTTCGCAACACATGGAGGAGGGCCGCGCTTGAGCCCAGGAAACTTGGGGTTTCCATGTCCCACCCCTGATAGAAACCATGAGTTTCCATGTTTTACGGCACACTGGAAACTTGGGGTTTCCATGACGATGGAAACTGTCACCCGAGTCTAGGGAACTGGTGGTGTTTTGAAACCGTGGATCCAAGCCTCTGGAGAACTCCGAGTTTTTTCCATGTCGCGGTGCGTACAGACCTGCTGCCCAAGTCGATGAAACTCGGGGGTTTCCATTTTTCCACGTGACGGACAACCACCCCAATTTGGAGAAACTCGGGGTTTCCATTTCGTGGCATGGCAGAAAATTTCCCAAGTTTAGGAAACCTAGGGTTCCCATGTCCCGCTATGATGGAAACTGCAACCCCAGCACGGGGTGCTTGGGGGTTCCATGCCGCAGCGTGACAGAAACCGCAGCCCAAGTATGGGGAACTTCAATTTTCCATGTCACGGCGCGACAGAAACTGCCCCCCGGGGTCCACGGAGCTTGGGGGTTCCCATTTTTTGCGGCACGATGGATACCGCCCAATTTTGGAAATGTCGGGGATTTCCACGTCCCGCCACGACAGAAACTATGGCCTCGATGCGAGGAGCTCAGGTTTCCATGTTGCGACATGACGGAGAATCGCTCAAGCCTACAGAACTTTGGGGCTTCTGTTTCGTGGCACGAGGGAAACTGCCTAGTTCTGGGAACCTTGTGGTTTCCATCTCCCACCGCGATGAAAATTGCACCCCTGGTGAGGGGAACTTGGGTTTCCATGTCACGGCATGACTGTAATCACCCAAGTTTATGAAACTCGTGGTTTCTGTTGCGTGGCACAGTGGATAACCGCCCAAGTCTGGCGAACTTGGGGCTTTCATTTCGCGGCGCGATGGAAACCGCTCCCATGGTCTGTCTCTGGAACTTGGAGTTCTCACGCCTCGTCATGACGGAAGCCGTCCAAGTGTGAGGAAGGGTTGGGTTTTGTAAGGCCCCAGGACTTCATGAGGCGTTCGGGGTAATGGGCGTGCCCATCGGGCGTTTGGACGGTGTTCGGGCATCGTGCGATGTTACTTGCGAACCGTCGCACAGTAACCGCACGGGCACGAGTGTGTGGCGGCGAGCGGAACGGGCGCGTTGCACATAGCCGGAGGTGGCATTGGAAAAAGCGATGTTATAGGTGAAAATTCACACCATAGCCGGAGTCATAAAACTGACGCACAAGTTGAGCGGCTGACGCTACATGAGTGGGCGGACAGCTGAACGATGGGGGTCCGCTTGGGTCCACCGAGTGACCCACGACACACACATGATACCCATATTAATATGGCATGTGGATGATGGAGAAGTCATCCAACCAATTATCAAGAAAGCACATGAGTGCGAGAACATTGGAGCACCACGAGCTAAGCCAATAGCTCGTTGGTGAAGGAAACACGGTGGCGGTGAACGCAGGGCGAGCGCGGGTCGATTTGAGTTGTTGACGTGCAGGGCGTGCGGTATTCCTCTGCAGGGCATCCACACCGCAGGATGGGTCAAGTCGGGCAGCGCGTGGGTCAAGTCGTGTGACAGACATGCAGGGCATGCGGAACTTCTCCGCAGGGTGTCCACAGTGCAAGTTCGGGTCGGGCAGGGCATCCGCACGATCTGAGCTTCAGTTCAGAGGTCGTTCTGAAGGCATCGTGAGTTGGAATTGAGTGTCGAAAGTTGAATCATGTGCGTATTGATGGGACAGAGCTAACCACGTAGCTGGGGAGCATATTGGACACACAGAGAGCTCGTGGGGAGGTCTGAAATCATTTGCAGTGCCGACCCGAGTGACCCGACAACACTTGGGCAATTTTATGCAGGATATTCCAGAGGTGAATTCTAATGTTGTAAACGATTGTTGTTGTCAAGCATTGTAAGCTTGGACAAAAAGTGACTTGCCTTGCCAAAGAGAAAAGGGGGTATTTTGCTGGATTGGAACTTATATTGTATTTCATATTTATGAAACATATTATCGGGCAGACCCATTATTAACTGGGAGCAGCCCCTCCCTTGTACATATGGGCGTACACTATGGATATGATGACGATGTTTACGTTTTCCGCACATTGAAAGAACATTTGATTAACTAATTTAACAAGTGTTGCCAAAGGCGTAGTCTACATACTTGAGTATTACGAAAAGGAGAAGTACGGTAATGCCACACCCCGTCTATAGCATGGTTGAAAGATCACTGAAGGTCTAGGGCTATGACAGGTTTCCTCGCCCCGCCGTGACGACAGTCGCCCAACTGTGCGAAATCTAAGGTTTCCATGTCCCGGCTCAATTGACGCCGCCCAATTATACGTCTGCCAAGACAGAAACCACTCCTGTAAGACCCACAAGCTGAGGACGACGACGAAGGGCATTGGAAGCATTTGGTGGACATGCGATGAAGCAACGAAAACCACTATGAAAGGTCAGACGGGCGCACCGACGGACGAAAACATCATTCGGTTATCATGCGACATTATCGTGGTGACTGTGCGACTTTTAGGAGCGACGTGCATAAATGCATCCAAAAATGGCTGTGTGTTGGCTTGGAGGTTTATAGGCCGGCCGTGGTGGCAAGCCAACGCTAAGGAGGAAATGTCATGTCGTAACCAAGGCTTTACGGGCGTTTAGTGGGTCGGCCTTATATGGGTCAAGCCCCACCCATGGAAGCAATGTGTGGGTGAAGGCACATAAAAAAGGAGGACGCGTGATGGATGATAAAGGAAAGCAAGAAGGACATCAACATCTTGTTGATTCCACCATTGGCAAGCTAATGCGTGAGCTAGAGCGAAGGTCGAGGGTGGAGGGCGAAGCCGCAGCAGGGAAACGAAGTCTGGGTCGAGTTGGGTAAAAACGCGTTCGGCGTTCACCCGTGGGTCGAGTCAGGTTCCTTCCAGAGGGCACGTGCGGTGCAGTGTTCGGTGCATGGTTGATTCAAGTTCCTTCCACAGGACGCGTGTAGAACAGTGTTCAGGGCAGGCGCGTTCAGGTCGAGTCGAGTTCGTGCAGCGCGCCCGCGTTCAAGACGAGCAGAATAGTGTTTAAAGGCACGGAGTTCATTCAGCAGGGTTGGGTCGGGTCGAACGCGTTCAGGAAATGCGTGTAGACCGTGACCCCATTGACCCGCGTGCAGAAATGCGTTCAGGGTTCCGAGGGCGTCTGTGACCCGGGTGACCCACTCGAACCAAAATTCTCGCAGACTTCATAGACATGTTTTCAAAGGGAATTTTGGGGTTCCTTTGGATTGTTTGCACTGTTGGGAAGCTGTTAAGGCTAGACCAAGGTACAAGCACATTTGGAAAGAAGCATAAAATGGTTTATGGAGGCTTGGTTGTATAATTATTGCAGATTGTACATATTTATTGAAGCATAATACCGGGCAGACTTATTAACGGGATTTGCCCCTACCTTGAATGTATGGGCGTTCATGTGGTTTGATATTGATGTTTATTGTTGTTTTATTTCTGCACAAGAAACCTTTGGAAGATTAATTAAACAAGTGTTTAGTTAGGCGTAGTCTACTTATTGAGTATTTGAAAAGAGAAAAATAAGGTAGTGCCGCACCCATCTATAGAGTGGTTGGAAGACTACCACAGGTATAGGGGCGTGGTATTTGGTATCATAGCTACATTTTCGTGGATTTTTTATTATTGAGAAGGGATACAGTTGCAGTGTTGTAGGTGGTATTGAAGCTTGATGGATGAGTTTGTTTCATTGGAAATGAACTTCAAAGAAATTAAAGAGAATTCGAAGGAAGTGGAAAAGGAGTTTGATGAGGTGAGTCAGACCATTGATACATTGTGCAAGAGGAGGACATCTGACATGAGCAAAGATGAAATGTTTTGACTTATGAAGAAAGTGAGAATTCTCCGAGCAGAAATGGACAAGGTGGAAGAAGAGAGAAGGAAGTTACTTGATAAGATTCTCAAACTTAGAGCCCTTGGAAAGATGAAGCACAGTGGCATGAAGCCCACTATGGCCGAACCAAAGGATTTTGTAGATGGGATTGAAGTCAAGGAATAACTTGAGGAACAAGTTGGACGAGGACCAAGCACATTACAAGCATTGATGGTGGACGATTCTCACAAGGATGTTGCAGATGTGGTAGAAGTAGAGGACGAACTTGATGAACAGGTTGGACCAGGGCCAAGCACATTGTGAGCATTGGTGATGGATGATTCCAGGGAGGATGTTGAGGATGCGGATATGATCGAGGAAGAAATCGTGGAACAAGTTTAACCTGTACCAAGCACATTGCAGGCATTGGGGGATGAACCACATGGAAATGTTGTAGAGGTGACAATGATCGAGGAGGAACTTTATGAGCAGGCGGTACCAGGATCGGAAGCTTTGCAGACATTGATGAGGACGGAGGACACTCGCTTAGAGAGTCTTCATGAAGATATGACTGGTGTTTCAATTGAGCATCTGGGAGATGGACCGTATGCAGGGATGGGAAATAAGATGACTTCTTTGCCAATACCATGGAGGACCTTTCCTCGGGTGAGTATGATGGAACCTTGTACGTTGGAGAAGCAAGGAGCATTTCTTGTTGTAGACCTTGATATGGAAATTTGTGACCTCGCTCTAGTAGGTTCAAATTCTCGTGACAAGGGTGAAACTTGATGATATTTGTGATAGATATGGGTCATGCTTAGCCACATGGAAATTGGCTAGGTGCCCGGCATGACTCATGGACTGACTTGGTGGCAGGGCACATTGTTTGGGTAGACTTCTTCATGGCATACAACCAAGAAGGAACTCTTGGTGCACCTTTAGTGGGGGAGAAGCCTTGGAGGAAGTACCCATGATGATGATGGTAGAAGTGACCAAGGACACTTAACCTGTACGCTATACACATGATGGTGGCTAGAGTTGAGATGAGTCTACTCTTTATGGACACACGGGCAACCAAAAGTCAAGTACATTGACATGAGGGCATGGCGGGACATTATGTGGAGACATTATGCAAGTGCACTTACTAGGTGCCCACTTATGAGCATCATGGAGGAGTGTCAAGCATGAATATGCTGAGCACGATCAATTGTTGGTGCTACATGGAGAAATTTTATAGATGGGTTGATGAATGATGTTCACTTTGAGCAACAATACATTGGTTGGTTGAGCAGCCTATGAGCACATTCATATGACTTGTAGGGCGAGAACAACTTGTGGTGGCACTGGTGGGCAATACAAGTATGCTTGCCAACGCTTTGGATAGGATGATGCATGGGATTTCATGATGGAGTTGCATTCATTAGAGGCTTCATACTACAATGATATTGCAGTATCTGGTTCACCGAGGAGCTGAGATCAAGACTGGTCTTGATTTTGATGCACTATGGGATGCATACCTTTGAGCGCATTTATGGGGTGTGTTTGTGAGGAGTTACTTGCTGGAGATGCGGCGATGGGATGCCTTGGTGGTATACACTTGGGCATGGGTTGAGCCTTCTTGACCTAAATTTGGTACGCATGTTGGATGCATATTGCAGATGGGATGAACATAGCTTCATTGACCTGAATGGGGCACACTATTGAGAGGATGTTCTTGACTTGATTTGAGGAGGACCTTTCACACGTGGATGATGCTTGATAGTTGTGGTTGTCTTTTGAACAGTGCGTGGAGATTGGCATCATGGGAAACACATTTCAGATAGAGATGGCTTGTTGGATGGACAACATGTTTCGGATGAGACGGATCTCCATGGATTACTTTACTCTCATATGGGATGGATCCTTGATTGAGTTGATGGGTGTGACAGGATGCGAGAGGGACAACTAACGCATGGTACGAGGATGCGCATTCCCACAATGAGAATCTCTGGTTGGACCGATCACCTGAACAGTTCAATTTATGAGGGCTATAGCACCGTGTAGAGTTATGCACGGGTGCCTTGCTATCATGCCCCTATACCTTCAGCGGTCTTTCAACCATGTTATAGACCGGGTGTGGCACTGTCGTACTTTTTCTTTTTGTAATACTCAAGTATGTATCCTACGCCTTTAGCAACACCTATTAAATCAATTGAGAAAATGTTCTTTCAATATGCGGAAAACATAAACATCATCATCATATCCACAATGTACGCCCATAAATACAAGGGAGGGGCAACTCCCTGTTAATAATGAGTCTACCCGATAATATGTTTCATAAGTATGAAATAGAATATAAGTTCCAATCTAGCAAAAGGCCTCCTTTGCTCCTTGGCAAGGCAAGCTACCATCTGTCGAAGCTTACAATGCTTGAAAATCATTAACTAACCAAAAAAAAATCATTTACAATGTTAGAATTCACCTCGGGAATTTTCTGCATAAAACTGCCCAAGTGTTGTTGGGTCACTCGGGTCACCACCTGCCTATGAGTTCAGACCTTCCCACGAGTTCTCTGTGTGTCCAATCCACTTCCAAGCTATGTGGTTAGCCCCGTACCATCAATACGCACCCGCTGAAACTTTCGGCACTCAATTCTGACCTACGATGACCTCAGAATGAGCTCTGAACTGAAGTTCAGACCTCCTGCGGAAGCACGTTCGGGTCGGGTCGTTTCATTTAAGGGCGACCGTATCAATTTTGCTAAGTTGTGACCACCTAGGAGCCTTGTACATGTTCAGCCAACCCGTTTGCCATTTTCTCCCATGTGCATCCATTCGGTCGAGCATGCTGTGTCATGCCGGGTGAGGGAGCCCGGCCAAATGCACTCGGGTCGAGTCATTTGGTCCGAGGGCACCCGTATCGGATTTGCTAAGTTGTGACCACCCGAGTGCCTTGTGCATGTTCGGGCGGCCCGTTTGCCATTTTCTCCCATGTGCGTCCGTTCGATCGGCGCGCTAGGTTACCGCACCCGGCCAAATGCGGTCGGGTCGGTTCGTTTGGTCCGAGGGCGCCCGTTTCATATTTGCTAAGTTGTGACTGCCCGGGTGCCTTGTGCACGTTCGGGCGGTCCATTTTCCGTTTGCTCCAATGTGTGTCCGTACGATCGAGCGCGCCGCATCGTGACGGTTCGCCGCGCCCGGCCAAATGCTCTCGGGTCGGGTCTTTTGGTCCGATGGCATCCATTTCATATTTGCTAAGTTGTGACTGCCCAGGTGCCTTGTGCACGTTCGGGCAGCCCGTTTGCCATTTGTTCCCATGTGAGTCCGTTCAGTCGGGCACGCCGAGTCGCCGCGCCCAATGAAACGCACTCGGTTCGGGTCGTTTGGTCCGAGGGCGCCCGTTTCATATTTGCCAAGTTGCGACCGTCTGGGTGCCTTGTGCACGTTTTGGCGGCCCTTTTCCTATTTGCTCCCATGAGCGTCCATTCGGTCGGGCACGCCGTGTCGCATAGGGTCGCCGCACCTGGCAAAACGTGCTTGGGTTGGGTTGTTTGGTCTGAGGGCGCTCGTATCATATTTGCTAAGTTGTGACCACCCGGGTGCCTTGTGCATGTTCGAGCGGCCCGTTTGCCATTTGCACCCATGTGCGTCCATTCGGTCGGGCGCGCCGTGTCGTGCCAGGTCGCCACTTCACACCGGGTCACCATGCTCGGGTTGGGTCATTTGGTCCGAGGGCACCCGTTTCATAATTGCAGAGTTGTGACCACCCGGGCACCTTGTGCACGTTCGAGCGGCCCTTTTTCCATTCTCTCCCATTTGCGTCCATTCGGTCTGGCGCGCCGTGTCGCGCTGGGTCGCCGTGTAGCGCAGGGTCGCCGCGCTCGCCCAAACGCACTCGAGTCGGTTCATTTGGTCTGGTGGCGCTTGTTTCATATTTTCTAAGTTGTGACCACCTAGGTGCCTTATGCACGTTCGAGCGGACCGTTTGTCGTTCGCTCCCATGTGCGTCCATTCGGCCTGGCACGTCGTGTCGCGCCGGGTCGCCGCGCTCGGATCGGGTCGTTTGGTCTGAGGGCGACCGTTTCATATTTGCTAAGTTGTGACTGCCCAGGAAACTTGTGCGCATTCAGGCGACCCGTTTTCCATTTGCTCCCATAAGCGTCCGTTCAGTCGGGCGGGCTATGTCGCGTCGGGTTCGCCGCACCCAGCCAAATGCGCTCGGGTCAGGTCGTTTGGTTCGAGGGCACCCGTATCATATTTGCTAAGTTGTGACTGCCGGGGTGCCTTGTGCACATTCAAGCGGCCCGTTTGCCATTTTCTCCCATGTGCGTCCGTTCGGTCGGGCGCACCATGTCGCGTCGGGTCGCCGCTTCGCACTGGGTTGCCGTGCTCAGGTCGGGTCGTTTGGTCCGAGGGCGACCGTTTCATATTTGCTAAGTTGTGACTACCTGGGTGCCTTGTGCGTGTTCAGGTGGCCTATTTACCATTCACTCCCATGTGCGTCTGTTCGGTCTAGCGCGCCATGTCACGCTGGGTCGCCGCGCCCGACTAAACGCGCTCGAGTCGGGTCGTTTGGTCCGAGGGGGCCCGTATCGTATTTGCTAAGTTGTGACCATCTGGGTGCCTTGTGCACGTTCAGGCGGCCTGTTTTCCATTCGCTCCCATGTGCGTCCGTTCATTCCGTTCGGTCCGTTCGGGTGGGCGCGTCGTGTCGCGTTGGGTGAGAGGGTCCAGTCGGGTCGGGCCGTTTGGTCCGAGGGCGTCCATTCGGGTCGGGTCATTTCGTCCGAGGGCACCCATGTCATATTTGCTAATTTGTGATTGCTCGGGTGCCTTGTGCACGTCCTGGCGGCCCGTTTGCTGTTTTCACCCATGTGTGTCCATCCGGGTGGGGGCGTCCATTCGGGTCGGGTAGTTTTGTCCGAGGGCGCCCGTGTCAAATTTGCGAATTTGTGACCGCCCGAGTGCCTTGTGCACGTCCGGGCGGTCCATTTTTAGTTTACTCCCATGTGTGTCCATTCGGTCGGGCGCGCCGTGTCGCGCCGGGTGTGGGCGTCCGTTTGGGTCGGGTCGGGTCGTTTGGTCCGAGGGCGTCCGTTCGGGTCGGGTCGGGTCGTTTGGTCCGAGGGCGTCCGTTCGGGTTGGGTCGGGTCATTTGGTCTGAGGGTGTCTGTTCGGGTCGGGTCGTTTGGTCCAAGGGCATTCGTTCGGGTCGAGTCGGGTCGTTTGGTCCGAGGGCGCCCATGTCAGATTTGCTAAGTTGTGACCGCCCGGGTGCCTTGTGCACGTCCGAGTGGCTCGTTTCTGTTTGCTCCCATGTGCGTCCATTCGGTCGGGTGCGTCGTGTCATACCGGGTGAGGGCGTCCATTCGGGTCAAGTCGTTTGGTCCCAGGGCGTCCGTTCGGGTCGGGTCGTTTGGTCCGAGGGCGTTCCTTCGAGTCGGGTCATTTGGTTCGAGGGCGCCCGTGTCAGATTTGCTAAGTTGTGACTGCCCGGGTGCCTTGTGCACGTTCAGGCAGCCTGTTTGCCATTTGCTCCCGTGTGCGTCCGTTCGGGTGGGTGCGTCGTGTCTCGCCGGGTGAGGGCGTCTGTTCGGGTCGGGTCGTTTGGTCCAAGGGCGCCCATTTCAGATTTGCTAAGTTGTGACCACCAGGGTGCCTTGTGCACGTCCGGGCAGCCTGTTTGTCGTTTGCTCCCATGTGCGTCCGTTCGGTCGGGTGCGCCTTGTCACACCGGGTGAGGGCGTCCATTCAGGCGAGCGCGCCGTGTCACGCCGGGTGAGGGCGTCTGTTCGGGTCGGGTCGGGTCATTTGGTCCGAGGGCGTCCATTTGGGTTGGGTCGGGTCGTTTCGTCCGAGGGTGCCCGTGTCATATTTGCTAAGTTGCGACCGCCCGGGTGCCTTATGCACATCCGGGCGGCCCATTTGCCATTTTCTCCCATGTGCGTCCGTTCGGTCGGGCGCGACATGTCGCGCCGGGTGAGGGCGTCCATTTTGGTCGGGTCGTTTGGTCCCAGGGCGTCAGTTTGGGTCGGGTCGTTTGGTCTGAGGGCGTTTTTTCAGGTCGGGTCATTTGCTCCAAGGGCGACCATGTTAGATTTGCTAAGTTGTGACCGCCCGAGTGCTTTGTGCACGTCTGGGCGGCCCGTTTTCCGTTTGCTCCCATGTGCGTCCATTCGAGTGGGCGCGCCGGGTGAGGGCGTCCATTCGGGTCAGGTCGTTTGGTCTGAGGGCATGCGTTTGGGTCGGGTCATTTGGTCTAAGGGTTCCCATGTCAGATTTGCTAAATTGTGACTGCCCGGGTGCTTTTTGCACGCCCGGGCGGCCCATTTGCCGTTTGCTCCCATGTGCGTCCGTTCGGGTGGGCGCGCTGTGTCGCGCCGAGTGACGGTGTCTGTTCGGGTCGGGTCATTTGGTCCGAGGGTGCCCGTGTCAAATTTGCTAAGTTGTGACCGCCCGGGTGCCATGTGCACACTCGGGCGATGCGTTTATCGTTTGCTCCCATGTGCGTCCGTTCGGGTGGGCGCGCCGTGTTGCGCTGGGTGAGGGTGTCCGTTTGGGAAAGGGCGTTCGGTCTGAGGGCATCCGTTTGGGTTGGGTCGTTTGGTCCGAGTGCGCCCGTGTCGGATTTGTTAAGCTGTGACCACCCGGGTGCCATGTGCACGCCCGGGCGGCCCGTTTTCCGTTTGCTCCCATGTGCGTCCGTTCGAGTGGGCGCGCCGTGTCGCGCTGGGTAAGGGCCTCCGTTCGGGTCGGGTCATTTGGTTCGAGGGTGCCTGTGTGAGATTTGCTAAGTTGTGACCGCCCGGGTGCCTTGTGCACGCCCGAGCGGCCCGTTTTCCATTTGCTCCCATGTGCATCCGTTCAGGTGGGCGCGCCGTGTCTCACCGGGTGAGGGCGTCCGTTCGGGTTGGGTTGTTTGCTTCGAGGGCACCCATGTCAGATTTGCTAAGTTGTGACCACCTGAGTGTCTTGTGCACGTCCGGGCGGCCCGTTTTCCATTTTCTCTCATGTGCGTCCGTTCGGGTGGGCGCGCCGTGTCGCGCTGGGTTAGGGCATCCGTTCGGGTAGGGTCATGTCGTTTGGTCCGAGGGCGCCCATGTCAAATTTGCTAATTTGTGACCGCCCGGATGCCTTGTGCACGTCCGGGCGGCCCGTTTGCCATTTGCTCCGATGTGTGTCCGTTCGGGTGGGCGCGCCGTGTCTCGCCGGGTGAGGGCGTCCGTTCGTGTCAGGTCATTTGCTCCGAGCGCGCCCATGTTAGATTTGCTAAGTTGTGACCGCCAGGGTGCATTGTGCACATCCGGGCGGCTCGTTTGCCATTTGCTCCCTTGTGCGTCCATTCGGGTGGGCACGCTGTGTCACCTTGGGTGAGGGCGTCCGTTCGGGTTGGGTCGTTTGGTCCGAGGGCGCCCGTGTCAGATTTGCTAAGTTGTGACCGCCCGGGTGCCTTGTGCACATTCGGGCGGACTGTTTGCCGTTTGCTCCCATGTGCATCCATTCGGGTGGGCGCATCGTGTCGCACCGGGTGAGGGCATCCGTTCAGGTCGAGTCATTTGGTCCGAGGGTGCCCGTGTCAGATTTGCTAAGTTGTGATCGCCCGGGTGCCTTGTGCACATTCGGGCGGCCCATGTCAGATTTGCTTTTCGTGTGAAAGGTGGGTTGGTAATTGAGTTGTTTTGTTCGGTTGTGCCTGAAGAATGGCCTTGGATCATTTTTAGGGTCGCCGACTTTCTTCTCTCCATCACCACTCGGTAGCATATGAGCGGTAATTTTGGCCATGCTCGTCCTCAGAGGCATGTTTGAACAATCTCTCCCGTCCGCTCTGTTTTCTTGCAGTTGGATGGGGTTGTTGTGTGTGGCTCCTTGATATGAATATCTGCTTGTTGGCTTTGTTGAAATCGGCTCTTCGGTATCTCTCACTCGTGGCCCTTGGTCGGATGTTTGCTCTGTTGAAATCAGTTTTTTGCTATGTCACTTGTTGGCTTCGTCGATGTCGGATCTTCTCTATATTGTTCATCTCCTCCCTTTTTTCTTGTGGGGGGAGGGGTTGGATTTTCGTGTCAAAGGTGGGTTGGTAATTGAGTTGCTTGTTTGGGTGTGCCTAAAGAAGGGCCTTGGGTCCTTTGTAGGGTCATCGACTCTCATCTTCTCTCCATCCCCACTCGGTAGCACATGAGCAGTAATGTTGGCCATGTTTGTCCTGGGAGGCATATGTGAAAAGAGTTTCCCTTTCACTCTGTGTTCTTAGAGTTGGATGAGGTTGTTGTGTGTGGCTCCTTGAGACAACTGGCCAGTCACCTATGTCGCTCTCGTGCCCCTTTCTCGCTCGTTGGCTCCGTCGATGTCGGCTCTTCGCTATATTGTTCGCCTCCTCCCTTTTTAGTGGGTGGGAGAGGTGGGCTTTTCTCTCGTTGGCTTCGTGAAATTGGCTCTTCGCTATATTGTTCACCTCCTCCCCTTTTGGTGGGGGGAGGGGTTGGATTTTCGTGTGAAAGGTGGGTTGGTAATTGAGTTGCTTGTTCGGGTGTGCCTAAAGAAGGGCCTTGGGTCCTTTGTAGGGTCGTTGACTCTCATCTTCTCTCCATCCCCACTCGGTAGCACATGAGCGATAATGTTGGCCATGCTTGTCCTGGGAGGCATATGTGAAAAGAGTTGCCCTTTCGCTCTGTGTTCTTAGAGTTGGATGAGGTTGCTATGTGTGGCTCCTTGAGACAACTGGCTAGTCTCCTATGTCGCTCTCGTGCCCCTTGCTCGCTCGTTGGCTCTGTCGATGTTGGCTCTTCGCTATATTGTTCGCCTCCTCCCTTTTTGGTGGGTGGGAGAGGTGGGCTTTTCTCTCGTTGGCTTCGTGAAATCGGCTCTTCGCTATATTGTTCACCTCATCCCCTTTTTTTGGGGGGAGGGGTTGGATTTTCGTGTGAAAGGTGGGTTGTTAATTGAGTTGCTTGTTCGGGTATGCCTGAAGAAGGGCCTTGGGTCCTTTGTACGGTCGTCAACTCTCATCTTCTATCCATCCCCACTTAGTAGCACATGAGCGGTAATGTTGGCCATGCTTGTCCTAGGAGGCATATGTGAAAACGGTTTTCCTTTCGCTCTATTTTATCAGAGTTGGATGAGGTTGCTGTGTGTGGATCCTTGAGACAACTGGTCGATTGCCTATGTCGCTCTCATGCCCCTTGCTCGCTCTTTAGCTCCGTCGATGTTGGCTCTTCACTATATTGTTCGCCTC
>CM076571.1:783146536-783204036 GCA_034641835.2 Pinus albicaulis
ATAGCGGGGTGGGTCTGCTATTAGTGCATTTTTTTTCTAAAGCCTTGTGTGGGTCGGGGGGTCGTTTACCTCTTAGTAGTAACGTGCTCCAGGCACTTGTCTCGTCGTGGCCCTTGGCTTTTCTAGTGGTCAAGTTTAGGTTGTGGCTTGTCTTCTTGGTTGTTTGATTGCCGCTTGTTATGTCGTGTAGATAGAAAGGATGTTGCGTCGTAATGGTATGTGGAAGGGTGCGAAAACGTGGGATGATTTTGATTGGGTGCCTTGTTTTCCTTATTTTTGGTTAAGCCAACGTCCCCTCGCATGGCAGTGGCCCTATGTTTCTCTAGCTACCGTTGCTTGAAATTTGGCACCCATTCTCTCAAATTGGATTTTTTTCGTGAGTGTTATGGTGGGTGATGTTTGGTTTTTCTTTCTTTCTTGTCATTTTCTTCCCTTCCGGTCCCCAGCTTTATGGAGAAAAGTTGGAATTGTTGTGGGTCGGTGTCAGAGAAGGATGAAAAGCAGTGCAAACTCCCGGGTTGGCCACCCTAGTCCTTCTCGGTCGTCGTTCCTTGCAGTTCCCCCGTTTTTTCTAAGGCACAGGGCTTGTAAAGCTTCTATTGTGTTTGAGCCTCCCCTTGCGATTCGTTTTGGTCCCCCTAGCTTTATAGAGAAAAGTTGGGATTTCCGTGGATTGACGTTTTCAGAAGGATGAAAAAGCAGTGCGAGTTGCTACTGGGGTGGCCGCCCTATTCCTTCTTGATCGCCGATCTGTGCAGTTCCCTCCTTTTTGCGAGGGCACGGGGCCTTGAAAGCCTGGTTTTGTGTTTGAGCCTCGTCTCCTCTACTGGCAGCCATGTTTTGGTTCTCTTTTTTCTTTTCTCTTTTTGGGTTGCTTTTTTCCCTTCCTCCTATTGGTGTCCCGTGTTTTGATAGTTTGGAAAATCAAAAGACAAGGCAACATCAGAACCAATCTTTAGAGTTCCAGGATCTAGTCCTCCTGTTCTCAGAGAGGGATCTCTCGAATATTTTTTTGCAAAGGTTTATCTTGTGTGCTTTGAGTATGGATTTTAGACTAGTTATTAAGTGCAGATGTTTGTTTGGTTGGATTGAGTTGATACAACAGAACATGAAAGGTCTAGGAAAGATAGACAGAAAGAGGAAATATCTAGTTTGTTGGGCAATGGAGTCAAAATAAAGTCATGACAAACTCTTGAAGGGATATGGGATATCAAAGGGCAAATCTAACTTGGCCACAGGATCCTTTTGTTTTTGGAATGAAGTGAACACTAATGATTTGGAAAGAGAAGGTTAATTCTCAACAAAGGGAAACTTGAAAACATAAATTAACAATAAATAAATATTTGATAGACAGGGCTAACCATAAATTCTACAAACATTCTTTAAGAAAATGATGACATCAAGACAAATTTTAAAATGAAATCTAAGATTCGGGGAACTCCCTATTTCCTCAAAGATTTTATTTTAAAGGACTTTAGAAAACATACAAGATTCACTGATAGTTGCAGTCATAGAAGAGGGAACACCTAAATAACATCTATGCTTACAGCTATAAAGACCTTCAAAACAACTTTTCAAGCAATGGAAAAGGGCAAGATCAAAACCGACCTCTTTGATTAACTTAGAACGATGGTACTTTAAAGGGAGACTTCAATAACAGCTTTAGAGTGATGGAAAACAAGCAGGAAGAACCATAAATCATGCTGAAACCAACTATTTGAGCTATTATAGAAATAAACAAGCATGAAGACTAAAGAGAAATTTTAAAGCCTCTAAAATACTTCAGCAGAAGAAAACATAAAACAGTGAAGGATGAACAGATCTAAGGTGCTTCCAGGAGTCATTTCTTAGTCTAAAACTTTCAACCTACTGTAGTAAGAAATTATGGAACATAATGAAAACAGGAGAAAACATTAAATAGTTTAGAATACTTCACCAACAGCCAAGCTCATGAATCCAATGATAGGGCCTTCTCAGGAATAGCATATGACAACATCATCAAGACATCCAAGACTTCAATTTGTTTTTCAACTTCAACAAACTTGTATATTTATTTCAGAGAGTTTCAATGTTACAACTTGTAATCAAACAACAATCAACCACTTCTCATCTTCTACCGAGATATTTATAGAAGAATAAGGAGGTGAGACCTAACAAAAATATCTCTAAGGACAATTAATACAGATTCAAGACTTCTCGGCCTTTGAGGGGCTCGATGGAGAAGTTTACAGGTGGATCACTGTATTAACTGTTTTACATTTAATATCAAAGCTCGACGAAAGCTTTATTTGACTTTGAGGCTCTGTGTGCTGTGTGGAGTAACTTTGCAGATATTTATTGCATTAGTTTCCTGTGGCAGAATTAACTTCTTGGCAGCGATGGAGGCAGATATTTCTTTAAGCAATAACTTCGGCCTCTGTTTGAAAGGTTTGAGGCAACAGGTGGCTCCATGGTAGCTGAGGAATCAATTCGCCTCAGAATGTAGCGGTGGAGGTCCTTTCTGCCTGTCCAACACTTATAATTTCTCCTTATTGTGTTTTAACTCTGGAAATTAGGCTTTTGATAAGCATTCTTAGCCGTAATTCCCATATCTGTCTTCAATATTCTATTCTTCTGTGCTATGTCTTCAAAACTGATACTCTTTTAAATTGCGTTTAAAATGTAGTGTCTTGTAAATGTGCAGAGCCGCGCAGGGCTATTTTACGTGTTATCAACGCTCATGAAACATTGAAAAATCATTGATTTCAACCCTGTGAGTGGTTCCTTTAGTAGCTCGAAGGCACAGGAAACGTATTTCCTAGTCCCCAGATTTCCTTCATTATTCAGTGGAAAACCATTAAAATATTTGAAAAACACAAAAACAATTAAGAAATCATGCGTTTTGGGCTTAAACTTCTTAGAAGGCGAGGAAGGAGCGCCACCGTTGGATCTGGACACGTGGACGGTCCAGATTTAATCGGGGAATCGTAATCGGCGCGAGGAGAAAAAGGGATGCGATTGAAAAACTCCGATGCAATTGCGCGATCGGGAGGACAGGAGCGATTAAGCGATAGATGTTGATCCAAGAACGAGATCAATGGTGGAGAACCAATCGGGGGAGTCACAATCGGAAGGGAAAACAAAATGCATGCGATTGAATTATGCAATGTGATTATGCGCGGACCGTCGATCTAAAATTTAGATCAACGGTGGGAATTTAATCGGCGGGTTTTGAAGCGGTGGCAAGATTCGTGATCAGAGGGAATAAGGACCGTTGGATCTCGGAAGGTGGAGAGGAGATCAATGGTGGATAACCAATCGGGGATCGGCAATCGGGGGTAGGAGGAAAATGGTGCGATTGAAAAACTCCAATACGATTGCACGATGACCGTTGATCCACGAACGAGATCAATAGTGGGAAATGAATCGGAGGGATGTCAATTAGAGGAAGAAGTGTTAGCACAACGATTGAGAAATGCGATGCGATTAAGCGTTGGCCGCTTGATCGGCTTTAGATCAATGGCGCAGATCAGTCCAGAATCAATCAACGGAAAACCCTTAAATGATATGGAAACTCAAACTTTTGGAATAAAAACAAAGGTTTTATGTTTTGGGGCAGAAAAATATATATAAGGCGGGTAGGCGCCCGAATGCGGGGCCGTTGGATATATGATCTTCAATGGGCCCGGGGCTTTATATATTCAAAAGAGCCAATCACAATCGGAGCCGCAGGCCTGGTCTTTCCGATCAACCCATTTGAAAAATTGCGATGCGATTCAGCACCTGGGGTCTTTAACACTTGGTCTTGGGCATAAGTAATATGAAACGGAGGCGGGGGAAGTTTTAACACTCAATACCTAATCGCGTCGGAGGATTTTGATGCAGTATTTTTGATCAACCCTTTTGATTTCTCTGATTGCGATTGCGCGATCGGTCTTTTTAATCTAACCATTTTCCATTAACACGTGACTTTAATACATTAGATTAAAAGTTTGGATAAATGGGTTTTTTGTATTTACAAAAGAAAAATAGATTGGGAATGGGTTTTTCAATGGATTTGGGGGTTTCGGTAAGGTTAAAGAGTGAGTCTTTAACTTTGGAAGAGTGTTTTTCATAAATGGAAGAAGAGGATTTATGAGAACATGGGGTTTTGATGGAGGAAAAAGGGAGCAAATGGAGGTTTGAGGAGGGGGAAAATGAAGGTCTTCCAGCAGTCTTTCATTTGTAATCAGCAGAATTTTCTGAGTATAAAATGGAAATAGTAATGAAGATTTTGGACAGAGGCATAAGGCCTTTCAAGAGTCTTCAAGAGCCAACAATTTTTAGTGATAAAATTTGTTCCTTGGAGGCTCAAAAAGTCTTAGCCATATTTTTGGTACAACAAAATATTATAGGTGGCTAACAGTGGCTCCAGTTGGGGATGATGCCTTCTTGAAGGTATCAAGAACTTCAGACCTGGATTCTCTGGGAGGCTGATCAGTTGCCTCATCCATTGGGTTGTTCTCTTTTGCTTGATGATCTTTCTTTGCTTCTGAAAAATAATATCAGTTATGAAAAAATAATGGACTTCATCAACACAACTTTCTACCTACCCAATCCTACTGATCGAACATTTTTTCTTCATCAGAGTGCACTTGGATTGGCAAACTCTCTTACAACATTTTATTCCTTTTTAAACAAAAAACTAATCTAGTTCTACTTCTTATTTCTTCATGGATCCAGATTAAACAGTTGGATCCATATGATTCTCTACCTAATCTACTATCTATTGGGATTAAAATTTCCAACAGACTTTCATTCTCTAAATTCTATAACATAAATTTAAAAACAGTCAAGTCAAAGTTAAGCCATTTGAATTGTTGTGATTTATGGCATAAAAACAAGCTGCACATAGATTATTATTTGCAGAAAATTTAAATCTAAAAATAGAAGGCTTTAAGATTTGAAAACTCAAAGTAATGCCTTCTCTTTTTTCAGCTCTGTTTTAAACTTGTTTTGAGCTGTCTTTGCTTTTCTTCTGGTTCAGGTTTTAAGCTGACTAGAACCAGATCTTTGCATTTTTTTGACTCAGAATTTAACATAGATTTGAGTCATCTTTTTTCGGAAACTTTGGTTCAGATCTTGAGTTCGTTTGAACCCTCAATTTCTAACCTAAACTATCTACTGATAAACCAAGATTAAATAGTTTGGCAAATAAAATTCACTATCCTATCAGCAGAAAAATTTAAAACTAATTAGTCAAGATTAAACAGTTTGACTAACTAGAAGTGTGTTTTTGAGGAGTGGCATTTGAGCTTGCACACTTTCAGATTTATTTCTCTTTTGGCATGGGGCTTTGCCTTTCTTGTTTTCAATCTGCCCTCTTTTCTTTCTTTTTTTCTATTGTTTTTGTATTTCTGATTTTTCATAATTTTGAATGCAATGGTTAGACTATGATATTTACAATGGTAAAACGAAAATGTTTTGAAACTTAAGATTCTTGGCAGAAGTAATGCTTGAGCATCCTGCCATTGACAGGACCTCCATATAGGTCTTCTCCATTCAATGCTTTCAATAAAAATGTATTGTGGCCCCTCTCGGCATGAATAATATTGGGCCCTTTCCACAAGTTTTCAAACTTGCCATGTTTCCCCTTCTCTTCTCTTCTTGAATCCCATTTAAGAACAACACTTCCAACCTGGAAATCGTTTGCCTTAGTCCTCTTATCAAATAGTTTCTTCATGCTCTCTTGGACTAACTGTGTTTTTTTATAAACTTCTTCTCTGGTCTGTTGTAAATGGATTGTTTGGTTGATCCTCCTCTGCATATCATTTTCTTCAACCTGTACTTCTTGAAGGAGCTTCATAACTGTAACTCCCAATGAGGTAGGAAAAATGGCATCCATGCCATAAACCAACTGATAGGGGGAAATATTTATTGATTTCTTTGTAGTTAGTCTATTAGCCCATAAGGCATGAACCAGCTTACTGTGCCATGATTTTTTATTTTCTTCCAACAGCTTTTTAATGATATTGATGAGACTCTTATTGGAGGATTCAGCTAATCCATTTCCTTGGGGATAGTAAGCAGTGGAATGGCCCAAGGTTATATGGTATTTGTGACAAAAATCAACCATCTTCATAGATTTGAAAGCAGCAGCATTATCTGTTATGATTTTTCTAGGACAACCAAATCTGGATAGGATGTGGGTTTCAAGAAACTTGATAATGACAGAGTCATTAGCATTCCTGGTAGGTATAGCTTCTATCCATTTAGTGAAGAATTCAGTGGCTGTGAGGATCCACTTATGTTGAGCTGAAGAGGATGGATGAATCTCCCCAATGAAGTCCAGCCCCCATTGCTGGAAAGGTGCCTCAACTCTGATAGGATGTAAGGGTAAGGGAAGGAGTTTTCTCTTGCCATCAAAGATTTGACACTTATGGCAAGACATGACCAATTTTTGAGTGTCTGGAAAAAGGGTAGGCCAATAGTAACCTGATCTAAGAATTTTTTTTGTTGTGGCCTTCCAGTAGAGGTGTCCTCCACATTCACCATCGTGCAGCTCATGCATGATTTTTCCTGCATCATATTCAAGTAAACATTTAAGCAAAATTCCAATAGCATTTTTCCAATATAACACCCCATCTAATATACAAAAACTCAAAGCTTTCTTTTTCAAAAATCTATCTTTATTTTTAGACAAAGAAGGAGGGGCATTTAGATATAAAAGCACATAAATAATGTCAGCATACCAAGGAGAATTCAGAAATATTTCTTCAATAAAAGGAGCAGTAGCTTCTTCTACTTCTTCCAACACATCTACCATATTCATGTCTAATGCTTGGAAGTTAGACTCAGCCATAATTTTTGCTAATCCTTGCCCCTTAACTAGTTTGGTGGGCCTAATTTCTAAGTCATATTCAAGAATAGTTGCAATCCATTTTCCCCTTTTACCATCAGGGTCTTGACTTAGAATATCCTTGGCAACAATATGTGGAATAAAAGAAATTATGTGAGAGTGTAAGATGTAGACCCTGAAGTCCTTTAAGGCTTTCACTAATGCTAAGGCTTGCTTCTCCATGATACTATATTTGAGAGGAGCGCCTCTTAAGGCTCTACTAAAGAAAGATATTGGTTGTTCTTGTCCCAGATCATTCTTTTGAAGCAAAACTGCAGCTATTGTATGTTCAGACGCAAAATAAAAAATGTAAAAGTCTTTGGTAAAATCAGGGCTAATCAGGACTGGTGTTTGGGTAAGAGCCTGTTTGACCAGTTCGAACGATTGTTTAGCTGGTAAAGACCATTTTACACCCACAATTTTCTTAAGCATATTTTTAATGTTTTTTAATAGCTCAGCAAGGTTGGGAATAAACCTTCTCAAAAAATTTATCTTTCCAATGAAGGATTGCAATTCTTTGAGGCTTCTAGGATGGCTAATTTGCAATATGCCATCTATCCTTGTAGGGTCTATTTTGATTCCCTCTTCTGAAATTATATGACCAAGGATTTTCCCTTCTTGGATTCCAAAGAGGGTCTTCTTGGGATTCAGTGATAAGCCAAATTTCCTACATTTCTCAAAAACCTTTCTTAGGTGAATCAGATGCTCTTCATCAGTTTTTGAGAAAACAGTTATGTCATCAAGGTAGATAATTATAAAATAGCCAATATCTTTAGAGAAGGCTATGTCCATGGCCCTTTGGAAGGTGGCCCCTACATTCATTAATCCGAAAGGCATTTTGACATACATAAAGGTGCCCCAAGGTGTGGTAAAAGTGGTTTTGATTTGATCACTTGGGAACACTAACACCTGATTGCAACCCGAGAACCCATCTAACAGGGATATTCTTCTTGACCCAACTACCCTTTGAAGTATATGGTCCATCCTGGGTAAGGGGTAGTTTTCTTTTAAAATTTCTCTGTTTAAATTTCTGAAGTCAATACAGAGCCTGATTTCCCCTGTTTTATTTCTAACAGAAACTAAGTTTGATACCCATTCTGAAAATCTAATGGGTACTATGATCCCAACATTATACATTTTCTCAATTTCTACCTTAACTAAAGGTAATAAAAGGGGATTTATTCTCCTTCGTTTTTTCTTAAAAGGCTTTTTATTTTCCTTCAAGGGGATTTTATGCTGGATGATGTTGGTATCATATGATTTTAAGTCTTTGTATTCCCAAGAAAACACATATTTAAATTCTTTGAAAAGCTCTATGTATTGCAATTTTATGTGAGCTGGGAGGGTGCAGGATAGCTTGATCATCTTGGGTTCTGCTAGACTACCTATGTTATGCTCTTCTACATTTGTTTCCACGGGCTCCATTCTTGGTTCTTTAGCTACATCGTTGAGATCAAACAGGTGTTCCAAAGGTGTGAGTCCTCTTGGGATTTTATCATTTTTGCATTGTAGGACTTCCAATTCTTCTTGGTCCTCATTGTTCATTATCTTGGCCTAAAAAGGATTCTCACAATGATTTATACTAGCAGGATATGTTATCTCAGCCTCTGGGATTTGTTCAATATATAAATAGTTTTCTTCGTGACTAGCTTCTGGTGTTGGTATGCTGAAATCATTTTCTGATTTCAAGAAATCATCTATGTGTTTGTCGGATTCAAAAACCTGCCAGTGATCTTCGTTATCAGGCACAGTAGGTCTGTTTTTCACCTTTATACTGAGTTGTTCGTTTATCTCAGGTACTTGGCAATTGCTGGCATTGAAGGCAAGTTCATTTGCTAGATGATTCAGTGCTCTAGGGATGAAAATGAGTTCATATTTTTCGAAAGTTTTTAACAAGTCAAGGGCCGCATTTCAATATTCCCTAAGCCTTGGATTCTTGGCTAAGTATTCTCCTTTGATTTGTTTGATGATAAGTTCAGAATCCCCTAAAATAGATATATTTTTGGCTTCTAATTTTTTAAGCAGTTGTAAGCTCAGGAGAAGTGCTTCATACTCAGCAATATTGTTAGTGCATGGGAAGTCTAACTTGTATGAAAAACTATTATTTGTGTTTTGAATCCAGACACCTGCCCCCGCACTGGTTTTATTACAGGATCCATCGAAATTTATTGTCCAGAGTATATTTTACTCATTTTCATTTTTTTGTTGTTGTATACTGTCAATGTTTTGAAGTTGATTCGAGGTAGGATTGGATTGTTCTGGTGAACTGATTTGGTCCATTTTTTATTTATCTTGTTGAGTAATTTCATCTTCGTTATACAAGATAAATGAATCTAAACTTGATTGAATAGAATAGATTGGAGTGTTTTTTGGTTTGTCCATGTTACTCACCATGTACTTCATGTGGGATTCTTTGTATAGTCTTCTGTTTTGGTTAAAAACAGGGATGGTGGCATAAGACATGTCCATTTGAAGGCTTCCCTAAAGTTTGGCTCCCCATGATCTTGATAAGAGCATGCCATACTTAGGGGGAATGTCAGCTACAACGATATCCATCACTATATTCTTGGCAGGGATCTGAGCTAGGTTAACACATAAATCTTTGATTAAACCCAAAAATTTGACTCTGCTTGAGTTAAAAGAATACAAATCTTTGTATGGTTTAGTAATTTCCAAGCCCAAGCTTTCCATTACTACCTTGGGCATTAGATTTTGTGAAGCTCCAGAATCTAACATGGCATTGTGTAAAATTTTATCGTGTATGTTCAAACTGACATAGAAGGGAGGGACTGGTCCTTCTTGATATTTTCCTTCAACCTTTGGGCCAAACAACAGCTCAAGTTTGTCATCCGTTAAGTTTAAGGTATCAGTATCACTTCCTAAGTTCAAAGCTTTCAAAACTTGGTTTTTGTACACTTCTTGGGTTACTAGTTCAGCTAAGGGGATGGTAATTTTTATCTTAGCAATCTCTCCCTCAAGGCTGAAAGGAATAATTGACTTGTTAATATTTACATCTGTTTTTTCAATTGAATTCTTTTCAGCAACTTTGTTCTGCTGAACCTTGTTTGGACTAGTGATAGGAATAGTTTTATTAGGGCCACTAGCTAAAGTGCTAGGGGTACTCTTTTCAACATTTGGCTAGATTCCCTTGTCTTTGTTTAAATCTGGTTTTCTGGCCGAAATGTTGGTTTTTTCTGCTATCTTTTTGGACTGGTTTTCCATGTTCTTCTTGACAGGATTGCTAGAATTCTTATCTTTTGAATTCTCTGTACTTTCCTTACTCCTAAGATCGTATTGCTTGTGTACCTCCATGATTGCATTTTCAAAACCCAATCTATAGTCATCAGAATATTCATAGGTGTTTGTATTTTGATCATTAGAGAAGAAACCTTGTTCTTCTTCAGTGAGAAAAAAATCATCCCCACTGTCTGATCCAATCAAGTTTACATGTGATTCTTCCAACCTTTCCAACTCCCTGTCTTCCTCATATTGATCTACATAGTTCTGTTGAAAAAGAGGTCTAATTTGTTGGTCAATTTCTTTTTTCTTATCTTGATTATTATCTCTTCTATAATTCTGATTTCTATTTCTATTTTGATTGTTTTGAAGTGCAGTCTGGTTTTGATTTTCTTGTGCTTTCTTAATTATTCTCATCTCTTTCATCATTTCTTCCAACATTCTCTCCATTTTTAAGCTTGAAGTAGAAGGAGGGGATTCCTCTTTAAAAGATACTCTCTTCTCAGTTTTCATTCTTGCTCTCTTTTCTATTAAGTTGACTTCTACAGAAAGAGAACCCCTTTGCATATCTTCGAGAGTTGCAAAATCTCTTTCT
The DNA here is from genome assembly GCA_034641835.2 of Pinus albicaulis. Taxonomy (NCBI): domain Eukaryota; kingdom Viridiplantae; phylum Streptophyta; class Pinopsida; order Pinales; family Pinaceae; genus Pinus; species Pinus albicaulis. Next base: position 783,157,225 of record CM076571.1, read on the forward strand.
CTTAGTGAATAAGTCATGTTAGAGTCAAAACCTTCAGGAAATTTATTCAAGGCTGAGCCTTGTGGAGTTTTTAGTTCTAGGGAAAGTGCATTATATATACTGTTAAATCCAGTACAATAAGCTTGTACACTTTCCCCAAGGTTCCTACGAAGGTTGTTGTAATCAGCAAGGACTTGGAGAGGATTCTTTTTTACTTCCCATTTATTTAGGAACGTTTGCTGGAAGTCTTGGAGATCATTAACACTACGGGGAGCTAAACCTTTAAACCATTTTCTTACTTATCCCCCTAAGCTCTGAGAAAATAATCTAAGCTTGATAGAATCATCATCGATCTCATTTCTGTCAAAGTAGTCATCCATCCTATCCACATGTTGTGATGCAGTTACAGTGTTGCTAGCATCATATAATGGAATTTTTTACTGATAGTCCTGTGGAAGGTTGACTAGTGGTACAGGAAGGACTAAGGGAGCATACCATGCTGCCATGATATGTGGCGGGGGTGGGTTTACAAGGGGTGGATTGACAAGAGGAGGTGTGGGCTGAAGTGGGGTGGTTTGAACAGTGGATGAAGGATGAACAGAAGTGGATGGAACAACAGTGGATTGCTGAGCTGATCTTGGGTGAGAGACACCTAGGTTATGAAGGAAGTGTAAATCAGGAGGTGTTGTTTCTCTACTACCAGGATGTTCACTCGTCTTGGGAGATGAAAGTGAAGACTCAGAATTTAGATGATCTAAATCACCAAATGACCTAGTCCTAAAGGGATTGACTAAGTCAGCTTGTGATTGTTGTAGAGCTAAAATATTTTCAGGGACTGAATTAGCTCTTGGAGGTGATCTGAAAACAGTTGAAGATTCTATCTTAGGAGACTTCCTAAGGATTTTTTCTGGGTCATCAACTATCTCAGGAGGATCAGGGTCAGGATGCGTTCTAGTGTGGATCTTTCTAGGAGCCACTATGCCGTATTTTTAGACCCAAATAACAAGAAAAGTTCAACCAAGTATGACAATATTTGAGAGGTTAACTGATCTGTTTACACAAATTTTAAATCCCACAGGCCTCTAACTAGATTTTAATGATATTGTAATGATGAGGGTTCTTCCCAGTGGAGTCTTAAGGTCTGTTCAGGATTGTGGAGTCGCCAAGTGGAATTTTTTAGCTTGTAAGGAGGTAAAAGGTTTTATGGTCCACCACTAAGTTTATTATGAGGCCAAAATAAACTATTTTCGGGTTTTTCTGAGTTAATTTGGTTATGTAGGTTAAGAGAGCGTTCTAAGTCTGATTTCGCACTTAGCTAAGGTGTTTAAACAAACAGAGTTTACTCTTATGGCTTAGTAACTAGTTCCTTCAAGGTTTGGTAAGGCTTAAAAGGAATCCTAAGGGTTACTTAGTTTTTCACTGATTCAATTAAGTCCTATCATGATTACCATTTTAGGTAGTTCTTGAAGAAAGTTACTTGTCCTATACTGGACCTAAAAATTTTAAAGAAAGGTTTTGAAATCTCTAATTCTCAGTAGGTCCCACCATGATCGCCATTATGTTGGTGGTGATGAGGTGGCCAATAATCACTGGATATTCTTGAAAATAAGGGATTTCTGAAGTCTTAAGGGGTACTTAGATTTTTATTGACTCAGATGTCCCACCGTGATCACCATTATGTTGGTGTCCCGTGTTTTGACAGTTTGGCAAATCAAAAGACAAGGCAACATCAGAACCAATCTTTAGAGTTCCAGGATCTAGTCCTCCTGTTCTCAGAGAGTGATCTCTCGAATATTTGTTTGCAAAGGTTTATCTTGTGTGCTTTGAGTATGGATTTTAGTCTAGTTATTAAGTGCAGATGTTTGTTTGGTTGGATTGAGTTGATACAACAGAACATGAAAGGTCTAGGAGAGATAGACAGAAAGAGGAAATATCTGGTTTTTTGGGCAATGGAGTCAAAATAAAGTCATGACAAACTCTTGAAGGGATATGGGATATCAAAGGGCAAATCTAACTTGGCCACAGGATCCTTTTGTTTTTGGAATGAAGTGAAAACTAATGATTTGGAAAGAGAAGTTTAATTCTCAACAAAGGGAAACTTGAAAACATAACTTAAAAATAAAGAAATATTTGATAGACAGGGCTAACCATAAATTCTACAAACATTCTTTAAGCAAATGATGACATCAAGACAACTTTTAAAATGAAATCTAAGATTCGGGGAACTCCCTATTTCCTCATATATTTTATTTTAAAGGACTTTAGAAAACATACAAGATTCACTGATAGTTGCAGTCATAAAAGAGGGAACACCTAAATAACATCTATGCTTACAGCTATAAAGACCTTCAAAAAAATTGTTCAAGCAATGGAAAAGGTCAAGATCAAAACCGACCTCTTTGATTAACTTAGAACGATGGTACTTTAAAGGGAGAGTTCAATAACAGCTTTCGAGTGATGGCAGACAAGCAGGAAGAACCATAAATCATGATGAAACCAACTATTTGAGCTATTATAGAAATAAACAAGCATGATGACTAAATAGAAAGTTTAAGCCTCTAAAATCCTTCAGCAGAAGAAAACATAAAACAGTGAAGGATGAACAGATCTAAGGTGCTTCCAGGAGTCATTTCTTAGTCTAAAACTTTCAACCTACTGTAGTAAGAAATTATGGAACATAATGAAAACAGGAGAAAACATTAAATAGTTCAGAATAATTCACCAATAGCCAAGCTCATGGATCCAATGATAGAGCCTTCTCAGGAACAGAATATGACAACATCATCAAGACATCCAAGACTTCAATTTGTTTTTCAACTTCAACAAACTTGTATATTTATTTCAGAGAGTTTCAATGTTACAACTTGTAATCAAACAACAATCAACCACTTCTCATCTTCTACTGAGGTATTTATAGAAGAATAAGGAGGTGAGACCTAACAAAAAGATCTCTAAGGACAATTAATACAGATTCAGGACTTCTTGACCTTTGAGGGGCTCGATGGAGAAGTTTACAAGTGGATCACTGTATTAACTGTTTTACATTTAATATCAAAGCTCGGTGAAAGCTTTATTTGACTTTGAGGCTCTGTGTGCTGTGTGGAGTAACTTTGCATATATTTATTGCATTAGTTTCCTGTGGCAGAATTAACTTCTTGGCAGCGATGGAGGCGGATATTTCCTTAAGCAATAACTTCGGCCTCTGTTTGAAAGGTTTGAGGCAACATGTGGCTCCGTGGTAGCTGAGGAATAAATTCACCTGAGAATGTAGCGGTGGAGGTCCTTTCTGCCTGTCCAACACTTATAATTTCTCTTGAATGTGTTTTAACTCTGGGAATTAGGATTTTGATAAGCATTCTTAGCCGTAATTCCCATATTTGTCTTCAATCTTCTGTTCTTCTGTGCTATGTCTTCAAAATTGATACTCTTTTAAATTGCGTTTAAAATGCAGTCTTTTCAATGTGCAGAGCCGCGCAGGGCTATTTTATGTGTTATCAATGCTCATGAAACATTGAAAAATCATTGAATTCAACCCTGTGAATGGTTCCATTAGTAGCTCGAAGGCACAGGAAACCTCTTTCCCAGTCCCCAGATTTCCTTCATTATTCAGTGGAAAACCATTAAAATACCTGCAAAACACAAAAACAATTAAGAAATCCTGCGTTTTGGGCTTAAACTGATTAGAAGGCGAGGAAGGAGTGCCACCGTTGGATCTGGACACGTGGACGGTCCAGATTTAATCGGGGAATCGTAATCGGTGCGAGGAGAAAAAGGGATGCAATTGAAAAACTCCGATGCAATTGTGCAATTGGGAGGGCAGGAGCGATTAAGCGATAGCCGTTGATCCAAGAACAAGATCAACGGTGGAGAACCAATCGGGGGAGTTGCAATCGGAAGGGCAAACAAAACGCATGCGATTGAATTATGCAATGCGATTATGCACAGACCGTCGATCTAAAATTCAGATCAATGGTGGGAATTTAATCGGCAGGTTTTGAAGTGGTGGCAAGATTCGTGATTGGAGGGAATAAGGACCGTTGGATCTCGGAAGGTGGAGAGGAGATCAACGGTGGATAACCAATCGGGGATCGGCAATCGGGGGTAGGAGGAAAAGGGTGTGATTTAAAAACTCTGATGCGATTGTGCAATGACCGTTGATCCACAAACGATATCAACGGTGGGAAATGAATCGGAGGGATGTCAATTAGAGGAAGAAGTGTTAGCGCAGTGATTGAGAAATGCGATGCGATTAAGCGCTGGTCGCTTGATCGACTTTAGATCAACGGCGCGGATCAGTCCGTAATCAATCAGCGGAAAACCCTTAAATTATATGGAAACTCAAACTTTTGGAATAAAAACAAAGGTTTTATGTTTTGGGGTGGAAAAATATATATAAGGCGGGTAGGCGCCTGAATGCGGGGTCATTGGATATATGAGCTTCAATTGGCCCAAGGCTTTATATATTCAAAAGAGGCAATCGCAATCGGAGTCGCGGGCCTGGTCTTTCCGATCAAACCATTTGAAAAATTGTGATGCGATTCAGCACCTGGGGTCTTTAACACTTGGTCTTGGGCATAAGTCATATGAAACGGAGGCGGGGAAAGTTTTAAAACTCAAGACCTAATCGCGTCAGAGGATTTTGATGCGGTCTTTTTGATCAACCCTTTTGATTTCTCCAATTGCGATTACGCGATCGGTCTTTTTTATCCAACCATTTTCCATTAACAGGTGACTTTAATACATTAGATTAAAAGTTTGGATAAATTGGTTTTTTGTATTTACAAAAGAAAAATAGATCGGGAATGGGTTTTTAAATGGATTTGGGGGTTTCGGTAAGGTTAAAGAGTGAGTCTTTAACTTTGGAAGAGTGTTTTTCATAAATGGAAGAAGAGGATTTATGAGAACAGGGGGTTTTGATGGAGGAAAAAGGGAGCAAATGGAGTTTTGAGAAGGGGAAAAATGAAGTTCTTCCAGCAGTCTTTCATTTGTAATCAGCAAAATTTTCTAAGTATAAAATGGAAATAGTAATGAAGATTTTGGACAGAGGCATAAGGCCTTTCAAGAGTCTTCAAGAGCCAACAATTTTTAGTGATAAAATTTGTTCCTTGGAGGCTCAAAAAGTCTTAGCCACCTTTTTGGTACAACAAAATATTATAGGTCTCAAAAAGTCTTAGCCACCTTTTTGGTACAACAAAATATTATAGGTGGCTAACACGACCGACCAGATGCACATGGGAGAAAATGGCAAACGAGCCGCCCGAACATGCACAAGGCACCCGGGCGGTCACAACTTAGCAAATTTGACACAGGTGCCCTCGGACCAAACGACTCGACCTGAACGGACGCCCCCACCCGGTGCGACACGGCGCACTTGATCGACTAGACGCACATGGGAGAAAACAGAAAACGAGCCGCCCGGACGTGCACAAGGCACCCGGGTGGTCAGAACTTAGCAAATTTGACACAAGCACCCTCGGACCAAACGACTAAACCCGAACGAACGCCCTCACTCGACGTGACACGGCGTGCCTGCTCGAACGGATGCACATGGGTGCAAATGGAAACTGGGATGCCCGGACGTGCATAAGGCACCTGGGCAGTCATAACTTAGCAAATCTGATACGGGCACCCTCAAACCAAACAACCCGACCCAAACGGATGCCCTCACCCGACGCAACACAGCGCGCCCACCTGAAAGGACCGAACGGACGCACATGGGAGGAAACGGCAAACGGGCAGCCCAGACGTGCACAAGGCACCCGGGCGGTCACAACTTAGCAAATCTGATACGGGCGCCCTTGGACCAAACGACTCAACCCGAATGGACGCCCTTGGACCAAACAACTCGACCCGAATGGACGCCCTTGGACCAAACGACCTGACCCAAATGGACGTTCTCACCTGACGCGACACAGCGCACCCACCCGAACGGACCGAACAGATGCACATGGGAGAAAATGAAAAATGGGCCGCCTCGACGTGCAAAAGGCACCCGAGCGGTCACAACTTAGAAAATCTGATATGGGCGCCCTCGGACCAAACGACCCGACCCGAACCGACGCCCTCACCCGGTGTGACACAGCGCGCCCGTCCGAACAGACCGAACGAACGCACATGGGAGCAAACGAAAAACTGGCCGCCCAGTCGTACACAAGGCACTCGGGTGGTCACAACTTATCAAATCTGATACGGGCGCCCTCAGACCAAACGACCTGACCCGAACAAACGCCCTCACCCGGCGCGACGCGACACACCCGAACGAACGGACGCACATGGGAGCAAATGGAAAACGGACCACCCGGATGTGCACAAGGCACCCGGGCGGTCACAACTTAGCAAATCTGATACGGACACCCTCGGACCAAACGACCCGACCCGAACAGATGCCCTCACCCGGCGCGACACGACGCGCCCACCCAAATGGACCGAACAGACGCACATGGGAACAAATAGCAAACTGGTCGCTCGGTCGTGCACAAGGCACCCGGGTAGTCACAACTTAGCGAATCTGATATAGGCACCCTTGGACCAAACGACCCAACCTGAACGGACTCCCTCACCTGGCGCGACATGACGCGCCCGACCGAACGGACGCACATGGGAGTAAATGGCAAACGAGCTGCCCAGACGTGCACAAGGAACCCGGGCGGTCACAACTTAGAAAATATGATATGGGCGACCTCTGACCAAACGACCCAACCCAGACAGACGCCCTCACCTGGCGTGACATGACAAACTTACCGAAATGGAACCCCTCACCCGACGTGACACAGCACGCCCACCCGATTGGACTGAATGGATGCACATGGGAGCAAACGGAAAACGAGCCACCCGGACATGCACAAGGCACCCGGGTGGTCACATCTTAGCAAATCTGATGCGGGCACCCTTGGACCAAACGACCTGACCCAAACGGACGCCCTCACCCGGCGCAACACAGCGCGCCCACCAAAATGGACCGAACGTGCACACATGGGAGCAAATGGCAAATAGGCCACCCGAATGTGCACAAGGCACCTGGGCGGTCACAACTTAGCAAATTTGATATAGGTGCCCTTGGACCAAACGACTAGACCCGAATGGATGCCCTTGGACCAAACGACCTGACCCAAACGGATGCTCTCACCTGACGCGACACGGCGCGCCCACCCGAACGGACCTAACGGATGCACATGGGAGCAAACGACAAATTGGCCACCTGGACGTGCACAAGGCACCCGAGCGGTCACAACTTAGAAAATCTGATACGGGCGCCCTCGGACCAAACGACCCAACTCAAACTGACGCCCTCACCTGGCGTGACACAACGCGCCTGCCCGAACAGACCGAACGGACGCACATGGGAGAAAACGACAAACTAGCCGCCCAGTCATACACAAGGCACCCGGGTGGTCACAACTTAGAAAATCTGATACGGGTGCCCTTGGACCAAATGACCTGACCCGAAAGGATGCCCTCACCCGGCGCGACATGACATGCCCGACCGAACGGACGCACATGGGAGCAAACGGAAAACGGGCCGCCCGGACGTGCACAAGGCACCTGAGCGGTCACAACTTAGCAAATATGATACAGGCGCCCTCGGACCAAACGACCCGACCCGAACAGACACCCTCACCCGGCGCGACACGGCGCGCCCGCCCAAATGGACCGAACAGACGCACATGGGAACAAATAGCAAACTAGCCGCCCGGTCGTGCACAAGGCACTCGGGCAGTCACAACTTAGAAAATCTGATACAGGCACCCTCAGACCGAACGACCCAACCTGAACGGACTCCCTAATCGGATGCGACATGAGGCGCCTGACCGAACGGACGCACATGGGAGAAAATGGCAAACGGGCCGCCCGGACGTGCATAAGGAACCCGAGCGGTCACAACTTAGAAAATCTGATACGGGCGACCTCTGACCAAACGACCTGACCTGGACGGACGCCCTCACCTGACGCAACACAACACAGTTGCCGAAATGGACGCCCTCACCTGACGTGACACAGCACGCCCACCCGATTGGACCGAACGGACGCACATGGGAGCAAACAGAAAACGAGCCGCCTGGACATGCACAAGGCACCTGGGCGGTCACATTTTAGCAAATCTGATGCAGGTGCCCTCAGACCAAACGACCTGACCCGAACGGGAGCCCTCACCCGGCGCAACACGGTGCGCCCACCAAAATGGACCGAACGTGCGCACATGGGAGAAAAGGGCAAACAGGCCGCCCGGATGTGCACAAGGCACCTGGGCGGTCACACTTAGCAAATCTGATACGGGCGCCCTCAGACCAAATGACCCGACCCGAATGCACGCCCTCACATAGCATGCCCAGCCGAATGCATGCCCTCACCTGGCGCGACACGGCACGCCCGACCGAACGGACGCAAATGGGAGCAAACAGAAAAGGGGTTGCCTGAATGTGCACAAGGGACTCGGGTGGTCACAACTTAGCAAATCTGATATGGGCGCCCTCGGACCAAACGACCCGACCCGAGTGCATTTGGCCAGGTGCGGCGACCCGGTGCGACACGACGCGCCCGACCGAACGGACACACATGGGAAAAAATGGCAAAAGGGCCGCCCTAACATGCATAAGGCACCCGTGCGGTCACAACTTAGAAAATATGAAACGGGCGCCCTCGGACCAAGTGACCTGACCCGAGTGTGTTTTGCCGGGCGTAGTGACCCGGCGCGACGCAGCAACCCGACGCGACACGGCGCGCCCCACCAAACGGACGCACATGGGAGCGAATGGAAAATGAGCTGCCCAAACGTGCACAAGGCACCTGGGCAGTCACAACTTAGCAAATATGAAACGGGCTCCCCCGGACCAAACGAACCGACCCGACCCGAGTGGATTTTTCCGGGCGCGATGACTCGGCGCGACGCGGCGACCTAGCGTGACACAGCGCGCCTGACCAAATGGAAAACGGGCCTAAGTTAATGGCAAACAGGCTGCCCTAATGGTGGCGCCTGAGCTAACAGCAAATGGGCCGCCCGAACGTGCACAAGTCACTCGGGTGGTCACAACTTAGCAAATATGACACGGGCGCCCTCGAACCAAACGACCCGACCTGAGCACATTTGGCCTGGCGCGGTGACCTGAAGCGATGCGGTGACCCGACGCACCTGACTGAACGGACACACATGGGAGAAAATAGAAAACGGGCCGCCCGAACGTGCACAAGGTACCCAAGCAGTCACAACTTAGCAAATATGATACGGCTGCCCTTGGACCAAACAACCCGACCCGAGCGTGTTTGGCGGGGTGCAGCGACCCGGTGCGATGCAACGCGACACAGCGCACCTGAACAAACGGATGCACATGGGAGAAAATGGAAAAAGGGCCGCTCAAACATGCACAAGGCACCCGGGTAATCGCAACTTAGCAAATATGAAACAGGCGACCTTGGACCAAATGACCCGACCTGAGTGCGTTTGGCCAGGCGCGGCGACCCGAGGCGCCCGACTGAATGAACGCACATGGGAGCAAACGGAAAATGGGCCACCCGAACATGCACAAGGCATCCGAGTGGTCACAACTTAGCAAATATAAAACGGGCGCCCCCGGACCTTACGACCCGACCCAAGCGTGTTTGGCCGGGCAACGCGACCCGATGCGACGTGGCAACCCAGCGCGACACGGCGCGCCCGATCGAATGGACACACATGGGAGGGAATTGAAAACGGGCCACCCGAACATGCACAAGGCACCCGGGCAGTCACAACTTAGCAAATATGAAACGGGCTCCCTCGGATGAAACGACCCAACCCAAGCGCGACAACCCAGCACGCCTGACTGAACGGACGCACATGGGAGAAAAAAGCAAACGGGCCGCTCGAACGTGCACAAGGCACCCGGGTGATCACAACTTGGAAAATCTTATACGGGTGCCCTCGGACCAAACGACCCGACCTGAGCGCGTTTGGCTGGGTGCGGTGACCCAGTGCGATGCGGCACGACATGGCGCACCCGACTGAACGGATGCACATGGGAGCAAACAATAAAAGGGCTACCTGAACGTGCACAAGGCACACGAGCGATCGCAAATTAGCAAATATGAAACGGGTGCCCTCGGACGAAACGACCGGACCCGAGCGCGTTTGGCCGGGCGCGGCGACCCTACGCGATAGGCCAAACAGACGCACATGGGAACGAATGGAAAATGAGCCGCCCGAACGTGCACAAGGCACCCGGGTGGTCACAACTTAGAAAATATGAAACGGGCGCGGCCCCCAGACCAAACAACCCGACCCGAGCACGTTTGGCCGGGCGCGGCGACCCAGCGCGCCCCACCGAACGGATGCACATGGGATTGAATAGCAAACGGGCTGCTCAAACATGCACAAGGCACCCAGGCGGTCACAACTTAGCAAATATGAAACGGGCGCCCTCTGACCAAATGACCCGACCCAAGCGCGTTTGGCGGGGCGTTGCGACCCGGTGCACCCGAACGAATGGACGCACATGGGAGAAAATGTAAAACGGGCCGCTCAAACGTGCATAAGGTACTCAGGCGGTCACAACTTAGCAAATCCGATACGGGTGCCCTCGGACCAAACGACCCAACCCGAGCGCATTTGGTCGGGCGCCCTCACCCGGCGCGACACAGCACGCTTGACCGAACAGACGCACATGGGAGCAAACGGAAAATGGGCCACCCGAATGTGCACAAGGCACCCAGGCGGTCACAACTTAGCAAAATTGATATGGTCGCCCTCAAACAAAATGACCCGACCCGAACGCGTTTCCTCAGGGCGTCCGCAGGAGGTCTAAACTTCAGTTCAGAGCTCGTTCTAAGGTCATCGTAGGTCGGAATTGAGTGTCGAAAGTTTCAGCGGGTGCGTATTGACAGGACGGAGCTAACCACATAGCTTGGAAGTGGATTAGACACATGGAGAACTTGTGGGAAGGTCTGAACTCATAAGCAGGCGGTGACCCGAGTGACCCGGCAGCACCTGGGCAGTTTTATGCAGAAAATTCCCGAGGTGAATTCTAACATTGTAAATGATTTTTTGTTGGCTAGTTAATGATTTTCAAGTATTGTAAGCTTCAACAGAAGGTAGCTTGCCTTGCCAAGGAGCAAAGGAGGCCTTTTTCTGGATTGGAACTTATATTGTATTTCATACTTAAGAAACATATTATCGAGCAGACTCATTATTAACAGGGAGTTTCCCCTCCCTTGTATGTATGGGCATACACTGTGGATATGATGATGATGTTTATGTTTTCCACATATTGAAACAATATTTTCTCAACTGATTTAACAAGTGTTGCTAAAGGCGTAGGCCACATACTTGAGTATTACGAAAAGAAAAATTACGGCAGTGCCGCACCCCATCTATAACATGGTTGAAAGACCGTCGAAGGTATAGGGGCGTGACAACAAGGCACTCATGCATAAATCTGGATGGTGATATAGCCCCCATAAATTGAACTGGTCGGGTGATCAGTCCAACTAGAGATTCTCATTGTGAGAATGCGCATCCTCGTACCATGCGTTAGTTGTCCCTCTCGCATCCTGTCACACCCATCAACTCAATCAAGTATCCATCCCATATGAGAGTAAAGTAATCCATGGAGATCCATCTCATCTGCAACATGTTGTCCATCCAACAAGCCATCTCTATCTAAAATGTGCTGCCCATGATGCCAATATCCATGTGCTGTTCAAAAGACAACCACAACTATTGAGCATCATCCACATGTGAAAGGTCCTCCTTAAATCAAGTCAAGAACATCCTCTCAACAATGTGCCATATTTATGTCCACGAAGCTATGTTCATCCCATCTGCAATATGCATCCAACATGCATACCAAATTTAAGTCAAGAAGGCTCAACCCATGCCCAAGTATATCCCACCAAGGCATCCCATCGCCGCATCTCCGTCAACCTCCAATTCGTCCCATTGATCATCTCCATCAAGTGACTCCTCACAAACACACCCCATAAATGTGCTCAAAGGTATGCATCCCATAGTGCATCAAAATCAAGACAAGTCTCGATCTCAGCTCCTTAGTGAACTAGATACTGCAAGATCATTGTAGTATGAAGCCTCCAATGAATGCAACTCCATCATGAACTCCCATGCATCATCCTATCCAAAGCGTTGGCAAGCATACTTGTATTGCCCACGAGTGCCACCACAAGTTGTTCTCACCTTGCAAGTCATATGAATGTGCTCATAGGCCGCTCATCCAACCAATGTCTTGTTGCCCAAAGTGAACAACATCCATCAACCCATCTATAAAATATCTCCATGTAGCACCAACAATCGATCATGCTCAACATATTCTTGCTTGACACTCCTCCACGATGCTCATAAGTGGGCACCTAGTAAGTGCACTTGCATAATGTCTCCACATAATGTCCCGCCATGCCCTCATGTCAATGTACGTGCCTTTTGGTTGCCTGTGTGTCCATAAAGAGTAGACTCATCTCAACTCTAGTCACCATCATGTGTATAGTGTACATGTTAAATGCCCTCGGTCACTTCTACCATCATCATCATGGGTACTTCCTCCAAGGCTTCTCCCACACTAAAGGTGCACCAAGAGTTCCTTCTTGGTTGTATGCCATGAAGAAGTCTACCCAAACAATGTGCCCTACCACCAAGGCAGTCCATGAGTCATGCCGGGCACCTAGCCAATTTCCATGTGGGTAAGCATGACCCATATCTATCACAAAGATCATCAAGTTTCGCCCTTGTCACGGGAATTTGAACCTACTAGAGCAAGGTCACAAATTTCCCTATCAAGGTCTACAACAAGAAATGCTCCATTAGGGGAATTTTGAGGTATAAAATGGGCCTCCTAAGGAAATTATAAAATAATAGTGGAAAAAATCTAATAAGATTTGATGACATCATCAAATTTTATAGTTAAAAATGAAAAAACTACTTTTTCAATTCACATTTTCAACTTATCTCCCAAAGTTTTTACTCAAATTTTGAGCGGGAGTACTCGTTGGATGCAGAATTTAATTCCCCATCCAAGGAGTACCCATGTTGCATACTTTCGATGGGTCCTACTACACAAAAAATGAGAAATACATAAAAAAACGTGATTACAATCACGTTTTTTTATGTATTTCTCATTTTTCTTGTAGAAGAGTTCATCGAAAGTATGCAAGATGGGTACTCCTTGGATGAGGAATTAAATTCCGCATCCAATGAGTACTCCCGCTTGAAATTTGAGTAAAAATTTTGGGAGATAAGTTTAAATTACGAGTTGAAAAAGTAGTTTTATTATTTTAATATTTTTTAATATTTTTACCTTTTTACTACAAAAATGGTGAATCATCCATTATGGATGACATCATCATCTTGAATCCTATTGGTTGTTATAAAGTTTATTTTTGTTGTACATTTTTCTTATGAGGCCCATTTTAGACCTCAAAATTCCCCTAATGCTTGCTTCTCCAACGTACAAGGTTCCATCATAGTCATCCGAGGAAAGGTCCTCCATGGTATTGGCAAAGAAGTCATCTTCTTTCCCATCCCTGCATACGATCCATCTCCAAGATGCTCAATTGAAACACTAGTCATATCTTCATGAAGACTCTCTAAGCGAGTGTCCTCTGTCCTCATCAATGTCTACAATGCTTTCGATCATGGTACCGCCTGGTCATAAAGTTCCTCCTCCATCATTGTCACTTCTGCAACATTTCCATGCGGTTCATCCCCCAATGCCTGTAATGTGCTTGGTCCAGGTTCAACTTTTTCCACTAGTTCTTCCTCTATCATATCCACATCCTCAACATCCTCCCTGGAATCATTCATCACCGATGCTTGCAATGTGCTTGGCCATGGTCCAACCTGTTCATCAAGTTCGTCCTCGACTTCTACCACATCTGCAACATCCTTGTGAGAATCGTCCACCATCAATGCTTGTAATGTGCTTGGTCCTCGTCCAACTTGTTCATCAAGTTCTTCCTTGACTTCAATCCCATCTACAACATCCTTTGGTTCAGCCATAGTGGGCTTCATGCCACCATGCTTCATCTTTCCAAGGTCTCTAAGTTTGAGAAGCTTATAAAGTAACTTCCTTCGCTCTTCTTCCACCTTGTCCATTTCTGCTCGGAGAATTCTCACTTTCTTCATAATTCAAAACATTTCATCTTCTCTCATGCCATATGTCCTCCTCTCGCACAATGTATCAATGGTCTGACTCACCTCATCAAACTCCTTTTCCACTTCCTTCGACTTCTCTTTAATTTCTTTGAAGTTCATTTCCAATGAAACAAACTCATCCATCAAGATTCAATACCACTTGCAACACTGCAACTGTATCCCTGCTCAATAATAAAAAAGCCACGAAAATGTAGCTATGATACCAAATTTCACACCCCTATACATGTGGTAGTCTCCCAACCACTCTATAGACGGGTGCGGCACTACCTTATTTTTCTCTTTTCAAATAATCAATAAGTAGACTACGCCTAACTCAACACTTGTTTAATTAACCTTCCAAAGTGTTCTTGTGTGGAAATAAAACGACAATAAATATCAATATCAAACCACATGAATGCCCATACATTCAAGGGAGCGGAAAATCCCGTTAATAAGTTTGCCCGGTATTATTCTTTGTTAAATATGTACAATCTGCAATAATTATACAACCAAGCCTCCATAAACCATTTATGCTTCTTTCCAAATGTGCTTGTACCTTGGTCTAGCCTTAACAGCTTCCCAACAATGAAAACAATCCAAAGGAACCCCAAAATTCCCTTTCAGAACATGTCTCTGAACTCTGCGCGAATTTTGGTTCGAGTGGGTCACCGAGGTCACATACGCCCTCAGCACCCTGAACGTGTTTCTGGATGCGGGTCACCGGGGTCACGGTCTGCACGTGTTTCCTGAACGTGTTCGGGTCGCATTCGACCCGACCCGACCCTGTTGAACGAATTCCGCGCCTTCAAGCACGGTTCTGCGCATCCTGAACGCGGGTCACCAGGGTCACGGTTTGCACGCATTTCCTGAATGCGTTCGGGTCGCATTCGACCCTACTAATTGAACTCCGTGCCTTCAAACACTGTTTCGCGCATCTTGAACACGAGTGCGCTGCACGAACCCGACTCGACCTGAACGCTCCCGCCCTGAACATTGTTTTGCACGAGTCCTGCTGAAGGAACCTGACTCGACCATGCACTGAACACTGCACCGCACGTGCCCTGTGGAAGGAACCCGACTCGACCTGTGGGTGAACACCGAACGCTTTTTTACCCGACTCAACCTAGACTTCGTTTCCCTACTGCGGCTTCACCCTCCACCCTCGACCTTTTCTCTAGCTCACGCATTAGCTTGCCAACGGTGGAATCCAAAAGATGTTGATTTCCTTCTTGCTTTCCTTTATCATCCATCGCACGTCCTCCTTTTGTATCTGCCTTTGCCCACACATTTCTTCCATGGGTGGGGCTTGACCCATATAAGGCCGACCCACTAAACGCCCATAAAGCCTTGGTTATGACGTGACATTTCGTCCTTAACGTCGGCTTGCCACCACGATCGGCCTATAAGCCTCCAAGCCAACGCACAGCCATTTTTGGACATGTTTATGCACGTCGCTCCTAAACATCGCACGGTCACCACGATAATGTCACATAGTATCTGAATGATGTTTTCGTCCGTCGGTGCAACTGTCTAACCTTTCATCGTAGTTTTCGTCGCTTCGTCGTTCATCGCATGTCCACTGAACGCTTCCAACACCCTCCGTCGTCATCCTCAGCTCGTGGGTCTTACAGGGACGATTTCCGTCGTGACGGATGTATAATTGGGTGGTGTCCATTGAGTAGGGACATGGAAACCTTAGATTTTTCACAGTTGGGCGACTGTCATCACGGCGGGGCCAGGAAACTTGTCACGCCCATAGACCTTTGGTGATCTTTCAACCATGCTATAGATGGGGTGCAACACTACCGTACTCCTCCTTTTCGTAATACTCAAGTATGTAGACTACGCCTTTGGCAACACTTGTTAAATTAGTTAATCAAATGTTCTTTCAATGTGCGGAAAACATAAACATCATCATCATATCCATAGTGTACGCCCATACATACAAGGGAGGGGCAACTCCCAGTTAATAATGGGTCTGCCCGATAATATGTTTCATAAATATGAAATACAGTATAAGTTCCAATCTAGCAAAAGACCCCCTTTTCTCATTGGCAAGGTAAGTCACTTTTTGTCCAAGCTTACAATGCTTGACAACAAAAATCGTTTACAACATTAGAATTCACCTCTAGAATATCCTACATAAAAATGCCCAAGTGCTGTCGAGTCACTTGGGTCGGCACTGAAAATGATTTCAAACCTCCCCGCAAGCTCTCCGTGTGTCCAGTCTGCTACCCAGCTATGTGATTAGCTTCGTCCCGTCAATATGCACCTGCTTCAACTTTCAGCACTCAATTCTGACTCACGATGCCTTCAGAACGGCCTCTGAACTAAAGCTCAGATCGTGCGGACGCCCTGCCCGACCTGACCTTGCACTGCGGACGCTCTGCAGAGAAGTTTCGCACGCCCTGCACATCTGTCACATGACTTGACCCACGCATTGCCCGACTTGACCCGTCCTACGGTGCGAATGCCCTACGGAGGAATTCTGCACGCCCTGCACGTCAACAACCCGACTCGACTCACGCTCGCCCTGCGTTCACCGCTGCCATGTTTCCTTCACCAACGAGCTGTTGGCTTAGCTCGTGGTGCTCCAATGTGCTCGCACTCATATGATTGCTTGATCTTTGGTTGGATGACTTCTCCATCATTCGCATGCTGTATTAATACGCGTATCATGTGTGTGTCGTGGGTCACTCAGTGGACCCAAGCAGACTCCCATCGTTCAACTATCCTCCCACTCATGTAGCGTCGGCCGCTCAACTTGTGCGTCGGTTTTATGACTCCGGCTACGGTGTGATGTTTCGCCTATAACGTCGCTTTTTCCAACACCACTGCCGTCTATGTGTGATGTGCCCGTGCCGCTCGCTGCCACACACCCATGCCCATGTGGTTACTGTGCGACCGTAACGTCGCACGGCGCCCGAACACCGTCCAAACGCCCGATGGGCACGCCCATTACTATGAACGCGCCTCATGAAGTCTTGGGGCCTTACAGAACCCAAACTTCCTCGCACTTGGATGGCTTTCATCGTGACGAGGTGTGAAAACCCCAAGTTCCAGAGACAGACCAGGGGAGCGGTTTCCATCGCGTTGCGAAATGGAAGCCCCAAGTTCGCCAGACTTGGGCGGTTCTCCGCCGTGCTGCGTAACGGAAACCATGAGTTCCATAAACTTGGGCGATTATTGTCGTGCTGCGACATGGAAACCCAAGTTCCCCTCACCAGGGGCGCGATTTTCATCGCGGCGGGAGATGGAAACTGGAAGGTTCCCAGAACTAGGCGGTTTCCATCGTGCCACAAAACAAAAGCCCCAAAGTTCCACAGGCTTGGGTGGTTATCCATAGTGCTGCGACATGGAAACCCGATCTCCCCACACCGAGGCCACGGTTTCTATCATGGCAAGACGTGGAAATCCCCGAGTTTCCCGGAATTGGGCGGTATCCATCGTGCCGCAAAAATGGGAACCCCCGAGCTCCGCGGACCCTGGGTGGCAGTTTCCGTCGTGCCATGACATGGAAACTCGAAGCTCCCCATACTTGGGTGGTGGTTTTTTTCACGCTGCAGCATGGAACCCCCAAGTACCCCATGTTGGGGTTGCAGTTTCCATCATGACGGGACACTGGAACCTCAGGTTTCCCAGACTTGGGAAATTTTCCATCATGCCACGAAATGGAAACCACGAGTTTCTCCAAATTGGGGCGGTTGTCCGTCACATGGCGAAATGGAAGCCCCTAAGTTTCATTGACTTGCGCGGTGGGTTTGTATGCGCCGCGACATGGAAAAAACCCAGAGTTCCCCAAAGGCTTGGATCCGCGGTTTCGAAACACCACCAGTTCACTAGACTCGAGTGATGGTTTCCATCGTCATGGAAACCCCAAGTTTCTAGTGTGCCGTAAAACATGGAAACCCCATGTTTCCTGGAGATTGCCCCACCGACTTACCAACTGGACAATGAATACTTTTCACCAGCATCCACCTCCACACAGAGGAGGGAGGTTGAAGTGTTCCACCTTGAAGTCCTCCTTCCAGATATAGCCCCCGCCATCAACCTAGCAAGCCTCATCCCCATCGGACCACAATCACATACGCGATCAACCAAACAAGAAATACCCATCACCTTGTGTCTCAACATTCCAAGCCACATAATTCTACTGTGCATGCAATATGCAAGGAAAAATCTGACCACTCGATCAAACATATGGGCCACCACATATATAAAAACCTCAAAGCCAACGTAGGGATAGACGACGTGCACTCTGAAAGGAATTAATTTTACAACAAGGAGAACCGCTCCTCACATCGCCCAATGGAAAAAGAAAGCAAGAGGGGCGACTTACAACCAAAACCCTTCCACATTCCTCTTAAATGTATGCATCTCAACCCACAATGATGACATAGAAAGAGTACAAGCACAAGAAACTGGCACCATAAAGGAGCCAAACAATGAAGAGGACAGTCATCTCAAGGAGCCACACACAAAAACCCATCCAATTCCGAGAACATGGAGAGAAGGGGGAATTGTTCACATATGCCTCCAAGGACGAGCATGGCCAACATTACCGCTCATGTGCTACCGAGTGGGGATGGAGAGAATATGAATGTCGACCACCCTACAAACGACCCAAGGCCATTCTTCAGGCACACCCAAACAAGCAACTCAATTACCAACCCACCTTTCACACAAAAATCCAACCCCTCCCCCCACCAAAAGGGGAGGAGGTGAACAATATCGCCAAGAGCCGATTTCACGAAGCCAACGAGAGAAAATCCCACCTCTCCCTCCCACCAAAAAGGGAGGAGGTGAACAATATAGTGAAGAGCCGACATCGACGGAGCCAACGAGCGAGCAAGGGGCACAAGAGAGACATAGGTGACCAGCCAGTTGTCTCAGGGAGCCACACACAGCAACCTCATCCAACTCTGAGAACACAGAGTGAAAGGGTAACTCTTTTCACATATGCCTCCCAGGACAAGCATGGCCAACATTGCTGCTCATGTGATACCGAGTGGGGATGGAGAGAAGATGATATTCGATGACCCTACAAATTACCCAAGACCATTCTTCAGGCACACCCAAATAAACAACTCAATTACCAACCCACCTTTCACACGAAAATCAAACCCCTCCCCCCACAAGAAAAAAGGAAGGAGATGAACAATGTAGAGAAGATCCGACATCAACGGAGCCAACAAGTGACATAGCAAAAAGCTGATTTCAACAGAGCAAACGTGCGACCAAGGGCCATGAGAGAGAGATACCGAAGAGTCGATTTCAAAAAAGCCAACAAGCGGATAGTCATCTCAAGGAGCCACACACAAAAACCCCATCCAACTGCAAGAAAATAGAGCGGACGAGAGAGATTGTTCAAACATGCCTCTGAGGATGAGCATGGCCAAAATTACCACTCATATGCTACCGAGTGGTGATGGAGAGAAGAAAGTCGGAGACCCTAAAAATAACCCAAGGCCATTCTTCAAGCACAACCGAACAAAACAACTCAATTACCAACCCACCTTTCACAAGAAGAGAAAATCTGACACAGGCTGCCTGGACGTGCACAAGGCACCCGGGCGGCCACAACTTAGCAAATCTCACACGGGCGCCCTTGGACCAAACCTCCTAACCCGAACATATGCCCTTGAGCCAAACGACCCAACCCGAACGGACGCCCTCACCCAACGCGCCCACCCGAACGGACGCACATGGGAGGAAAAGACAAACGGGCCGCTCGGACGTGCACAAGGCACCCGGGCAGTCACAAATTAGAAAATCTGACAGGGCCGCGCTCGGACCAAACGACCTGACCTGAACGAACGCCTTCACCCAGCGCGACACGGCGCGCCCACCCTAACGGACGCACATGGGAGAAAAGGGAAAACGGGCCGCCCGAACGTGCACAAGGCACTCGGGCAGTCACAACTTAGCAAATATGACACGACCGCCCTTGGACCAAACGACCAGACCCGAACGGATGCCCTCACCCAGTGCAGCCACCCGAATGGGCACACATGGGAGCAAACGGAAAACGGTCTGCCTGGGCGTGCACAAGGCACTCGGGCAGTCACAACTTAGCAAATTTGACACGGCCACCCTCGGACCAAACGACACGACCCGAACAGACGCCCTCACCAGCCGCTACATGGTGCGCCCACCCAAATGGACGCACATGGGAGCAAACAACAAACGAGTCGCTCAGACATGCATAAGGCACCCAGGCGGTCACAACTTAGAAAATATGACACGGGCGCCCTCGGACCAAACGACCCGACCCAAACGGACGCCCTTGGACCAAACGACCTGACCCGTGTCACGTGCCCGACCGAAAGAACGCACATGGGAGAAAATGGAAAAACGGCCGCCTGAACATGCACAATGCACTCGGGCGGTCACAACTTAGCAAATCTAACATGGGCACCCTCGGACCAAATGACCCGACTCGACCCGACCAGACCAGACGCACATGGGAGAAAATGATAAACAAGCCGCCTGGACGTGCACAAGGCACCCGGGTGGTCACAACTTAGCAAATCTGACACGGGCGCCCTCGAACCAAACGACCTGACTTGAACAGACGCCCTCACCCGGCGCGACATGGTGCACCCGCCCGAACGGACGCACATGGGTGCAAATAGCAAACGGGCCGCTCGGACGTGCACAAGACACTAGGGCGGTCACAACTTAGCAAATCTGATATGGGCACCCTCGGACCAAAGGACCTGACCCGAACGGATGCCCTCACCCGACGCGACACGGCACGCCCACCCGAAAGGACCAAACGAACGCACATGGGAGCAAACAGAAAACGAGACACCCGGACGTGCACAAGGTACTCGGGCAGTCACAACATAGAAAATCTGATACGGGTGCCCTTAGAACAAAAGACTTGAACTGAACAGATGCCCTCGGATCAAATGACTCGATCTGAATGGACGCCCTCACCCGTCGCGACACAACGCGCCCACCCGAACGGACTGAACAGACGCACATGGGAGAAAACGGAAAACGTGCCGCCCAGACGTGCACAAGGCACCCGGGCGGTCACAACTTAGCGAATCTGATACAGGCGCCCTCGGACCAAATGACCCGACCCGAACCAACGCCCTCACCCCGCGTGACACGGCGCACCCGCCTGAACGGACCGAATGGATGCACATGGGAGAAAATGGCAAACTGGCCGCCTGGTTGTGTACAAGGCACTCGGGCGGTCACAACTTAGCAAATCTAATACATGTGCCCTCGGACCAAAAGACCCAACCCAAACGGACGCCCTCACCCGGTGCAACATGACGGGCCCGACCGAATGGACGCACATGGGAGCAAAAGGCAAACGGGCTGCCCGGACATGCACAAGGCAACCGGGCGGTCACAACTTAGCAAATCTGATATGGGTGCCCTCTGACCAAACGACCCAACTCAGACGGACGCCCTCACCCGGCGCAACATGACACGCTCATCGGAACGGACACCCTCACCCGACGCGACATGGCGCGCCCACCCGAACGGACCGAACGGATGCACATTGGAGCAAATGGAAAACGGGCCGCCCCGACGTGTACAAGGCACCTGGGCGGTCACAACTTAGAAAATATAATACGGGCGCCCTTGGACCAAACGACCCGACCCGAACGGATGCCCTCACCTGACGCGACACGGCACGCCCACCCGAACGGATCGAACGGACGCACACGGGAGCAAACGGAAAATGGGCCACCCAGACATGCACAAGGCACCTGGGCGATCACAACTTAGAAAATATGATATGGGTGCCCTCGGACCAAACGACCCGACCCGAACGGACGCCCTCACCTGGCATGACATGGCGCGCCCGCCCGAACGGACCGAACAGACGCACATGGGAGAAAACGGAAAACTGGCCGCCCGGTCGTGCACAAGGCACCTGGGCGGTCACAACTTAGCAAATATGATATGGGCACCCTCGAACCAAACGACCCAACCCGAACGGATGCCCTCACTCGTTGTGACACGAAGCGCCCAACCGAAAAGACGCACATGGGAGCAAACAAAAAACAGGCCGCCCGGACGTGCACAAGGCACCCGAGCGATCACAGCTTAGCAAATCTGATATGGGTGCCCTCTGACCAAATGACCTGACCCGGACGGATGCCCTCATCCGGTGCGACACGGCACGCCTGTCGAAACGGACGCCCTCACCCAATGTGACACGACGTGCCCACCCTATTAGGGTCCCGTGATTTGGCTGATTGGCAAGCCAAATGACAATGTAACATCAAACCAATCTTTGGAGCCGAAGGACCTAGCCTTCCTGGACTCAGATAGGGCTCTCTCTATATGTGTAAGGGATATATGTGTGTTTTCTTATTGTGTTCTTATTTTAGGCTAGTTATGAAGTAGGTTTTTTGGTTTTGGTTTTTAGGTTGTGAGGGATGAAACTGATCAAAGATATGAGATAGGTAAAAATATGTCAGATTAACTGGGCTATGGGGTCGAAAAGGTCAAGAAATCTATCAGATGGTGATACAAGGCTGTTGAAGGGCCGATTTGATTCGAGGTAGAAAGGATCTTTGGGAAAAATGGAATAAAATGGACATCAAGTTTGGGAACAACAAAGGATTTCAAGCTTAACTAGTTTAATAGCTGACAGAAACATGGTAGGGAAAACCATTAATCATGAGAAATTTAACTATAAGCTAATCAACACATAGAAATAAACATTCAAGCCATGCATAGAGATATATCACTCTCTAATTTTGGGAAATGACTATCAGAATTTGGGGAAATACACTTAAGACAGACAAACAACTTAAATCACTATGCCAGAACGCTTAAACATAGTACTTCAAGTTATTGGGCACTTTGAAAACAAGATCACATAATCTTAGACAAAGGGCAAGATCAGAACAATACCTCCTTGGTTCAAAAAATGACAATCTAATCAGTCAAAGAGAAATTTCATGGATGGAGCTGTGGCTAGCCATGAGTAAGCAGGGCATACTGTAAATCATACTTAGCATGCATAAAACCATGAGTGAAATAAGCAACAATATCCTTAATTTATTAAAGAGCAATCAAGAATTTTTTAATGTGATTAAGCATGAAGAAAACATGGAAGCTATGAAGAAACAAGAAATTTGAGGTGCCTCCAAGGGCATGTCTCAAATTTGTTCTCTAATGTTCTATAGCAAGCAAGAAACATGGATTCATGAATGAAAACTAGGAAACAAAACAAAGAGATAGACACTATACCATTCTACCAAGTCATGGAATCCAACAACAATCCTCTTTCATCATCCAAGAACATCCAAGAGACTATCCAAAAGCATGAGACAAGTATTTCTTCCAAAGCTTATATGACCATATATTACTTCTATCATCAAGTTCAGCCTTGTTTACAATGAAATCCTTTGGAATATATAGGCTCAAGTGAGGAAAACCTCTTAGTTCAATTTGCACTCTCATTGGCCTATCCAAAATATCTAAACTTGTCCTTGAGGCTTTGCAAAGCCCAAGGCACAAAATATCTCATAAAATATCTAAAAAATGCTAAAAGAGGGAAATAAATTGATTGTTCATAACTTCTCATGTACAAAAATAGTTAAACGCACATGAGGAAAAAGTAGTTTTTAAAGGTTCAATTTTTACAAAAATACTCAAAAATTACATCAGCAAAAGGTCCCCTGACTTGCCGGCAACTTTTGGCAGCCTTCCCGATGTCGAAACGAGGCTCATGATAGCTCGTTGGAAAGCTATGACTGTATATTTTATGGAAAAACTTTAATTTTCCCATTCTGATGCCTGGAAGTCCTCCAAAAATAGGCATGTGTGTAAAAAACCAGAAAATAAGCTTTGCTGATAGACCGGGTAGAGTGTAGAAAAAGCAGGCATTTTTCGCCATTTCGAGGGAGAAAATGATCTTCAAATGTCCTGAAAATCGCTGAGTGTGTGATCCTAAAATTAAGGCATCCAATGATACCATTCTCCTCCTTTTATGATCCCCCAAACTGAAATGGCGAAGCCCATGAGTTTTGGCCAAAAACCCAAAAATGCCAAAAAACCAAAATATGTCGAAAATCGCCCAAAATTGGTGAGCATGACCCTCAAGGGTTCTCAGCAACATGTTGTGAAGCAGAGGCAAAAATCTGAAGTCTTGATGTGTCTTTCCTCACTTTTCATGCCGGGCGCTTCCCTTTAGCCTCCTTGAGCTTTTCTTGAGCAGCCTTCAACTTGCGCCGGACAAACTGATTTAACTTTTTGTAATGCCTCGTCATTCTCCTTTGAAGGTCTAAATCCCTATTTTCCTTCTCCAATTTCTTCTCCAAGTGGTCATTTTATCTCTCAAGCCATGCCTCCTTATTGTTCTCTATCTCCTGTTCAAACAATGCAGTGAGAAGAGTAGATTGGAGAAGGGCATTTTCATCTTCTGTTTGCTTCTCAAGGGCCTTTCTAAGCCCCATGGTTCTAGGCCTCTTTCGCCTAGGCTGATCTTCTCCTTCACTTTAATTGAACTCGCCCATGAGTTCTTCCAACCTTGCTTGGGCTTTGGAGGTCTCCTTCTTGTACTTGGTCACCTGTGTCTCATAAACAACCATATGGACACTCATTTGCCTATTTTGGATTTGCAAAAATTGATTGAAATTTCTAGCTCTATGAAGATCATCCTTCAAAGCATCAATTTGGCCTTCTTTATGGATTAAGAGGTTTTCTAGAATCCGGGCCTCATTATCACTATTATCACTTTGGATTGGGATGATGTTGAATGCACTCTCTTGTTCATGATTGCCTTCTTCCTTACCCTTCCCTTTGCTTTGGGTGGCTATTCTAGTGCTCTTCCTCCTAGGCAAATCAATGATGGGCTTCTTTGGAAATTTTCCTCTACTTCGAAGGGCCCTTGTCACATTTGGAGTGACAACCCTAGGCACTCTCTTCTTTGTTTTCTAGGGCTTGGCCTTTTTAGGAGAAGAGGGCATGGCCCCTTTACCTTTATCGCCTTGCTTCTCTTCTTTTTGAGTTTGTTGTTCTTCCTGAAGAGGATGTTGTTTATCATCTTTCGGCTGCCCTTGCTCATCACTGTCATGCTGCTCCTATTTGGCACTATCATGCTGCCCCTGTTTTGCACTATCATGCTGCTCCTATTTGGCACTATCATGCTGCCCTTGCTGCTCTGTCTCAACCTCACTGTAATGTTGTTGTTCAGCATTATAAGGTTGATTTTCACCCTCATCATGAGTCTGTTGTTCTTCATGCCACTGCCCTTCATCATCAATTTGTTGTTCATTATGCTGCTGCCCTTCATCCTCTTCTTGCTGTTCATCATGCTGCTGCCCTTCATCTTCTTCCTCGTCATCATGATCATGCTCTTCCCCCTCTTCAGGCTCTTCTGCTTGTTCTGTAGTAAATTTGAGCTTTTTGGGAATAGGACTGCTAGAAGAAGGCAAGGGACGATGAGTAGGAGATTTAGGGGATGTATGGACTGGAGGGATAGTGGAGAAATCCAAATGAGTGATGAAAACATCCCAAGAGACCTCTCTCTTTTCAAGTTGATGAAGAATGATGATTTTGATGAGAGAGTGATGGAAGAGACAGACTATTTGCTGTGACAGAGGCTTCTTCTGGACAGTGGAGGCCATTTTCTCAATGCTCTTGTGTAAGAAGAAAGGAATATTTAGAAATCGGGCCCTAGTTAAATGCATGAGAATTCAAATGTGATATGCATAAATTCAGGAGAATCTTCCCTCACAAGTGAAGTACTTCATGATAATCTTTGTGAGAGGGGCGTAGCTAGTTAAAAGATATGAGAAAGGGAAAATAGAAGGACATGATTCTCTGTGCTCAGGCTTTAGGAAGGGATTGTAATCATATGAGTCCAAATGGATTTATTTAAACTATTTCTCACCAATATAAGGAATTTTAGTGGCCTTCGAGATGGATCTTGGGGAGAACTTGAAGTCAAGGCCTGCCAACTGGAAATGCTTGTCTCGGAACCTCAAAACGCAAAGGTGTGTCAAAGGAGAAAAACTCTTCACCTCTTGCACCCTTTGACAACAATCTAAACACCCGACCTCATGGAAATTGAACAAGATTGATGGGTGTGCATTCACTTCTTCAGTAGAAATAGGTTCATATCTCTTATGCAATCCACTCCTACTATCCTTCCTGGGAGGAATCTTGTTCTGGATGATCTCTGCAAAACTAAACTGCCTCAAAAAGGTTTTCAAGAATGTGTTCTTCAAACAAAACTCTGCCTTCTTGGTAAATCACTATTTTGATCAAGGCAAATTGGTTTCAAATGTTGTGCAAAATGTTTTCTTTGGTATTAGGTCCCTGCTCCTTCAAAGAACTGTCTTTTCTACCGTTGTATGCCAATCAACAAGTAAATTCAATAAAAATGACACAATCAACTAAATGCATACACACAGTCAAAGGGTCACTGTGTTTAGGTAAAGTCATCAAGCTCCTTGTGTTTTTGTGTGAGCACAAACAACCCTGTAGCAGGAAAACACCCCTCCTAATCAAAATACTGCTCCTCTATTCACTATTCCTCACTCATAGTTTAGATAACAACACCTTCAAATTGATTTGACTTCTTTACTCATTTAAAGTCTGCTTTATAGAACAAAGGAGAAAACAATGGTTTTTTTCCCTTTTTACCTCACAGAGATGAATTTTGAAACAACAAAGCACTTATACAATGATCACTATTGCTGAATTTAGGTTCACTGTTCTGCTTTTAAAACCCTGTTTTGTCTCTCTTCAAACACTGCCTCTACCTTTCCACTTGTCTTGAGAGTATTTGTTAGGTTTTTTGACAGCAGTAAGAAATCCACTACTTTACTATGACAGTGTTGGGCAAACAAACCATAGTAATTTCGAGCTTTAAACAGAAAACACCACTCTTCCTAACAAACTCAAAACTGTGATTTACATCGTGAGCTTCATCCCTTTTTCCACCACTTAACAGTTTTGACAATACCAAGGGGGCACATAAATACCTTGATAATTCTATGGTAGGCCTTGCTTGAGGTTTGGAGTATCTTTCAAAGCAATTTGGAGGCGTTTTGATGGTTTGAAACAAGTGCAGCACGTTTGCTGTGGAAAGCGTCGTGCAAAAGGGGGTTGTCGGGTCACTGTTGGGCCAACGTGACCAGCGCTTACAGGTGCACTGCACAGCAGTGGAAACCTTTGTAAAAAATCTGTCTTAACTCACCACGCATTCTTCAAGCCCAAAAATCAATGAATTAGCCCAAAATTTCCTTCTCTGGTCTCATGGACAGCAAGAGGGGAGCGATGCCTTGTGCTTTGAGAAGTTTAAAAGGGCTTGCAATGGTCCCTCTATCCTTTTGAACGCAAAGAAGCCAACTACCCTTGAATTGAATTGTGAGGGTTTTTGAAAGCTTCTTCTTTGAAACAAATCCCTTTGTTCTTTTGAAAACCAAAGTGATTTTAAATGTGCTATGGGGGGCCCATACTTTAGATAATGTTGGCAAAAGGATGTGCATTCTTTTTAACAGCTTTAATAGGTACGAACCTATTCACTTATAAGAAACATTCAAAGACAAACTCCTTTCACTGTTTGTTTATAAAAAGGGAAAAAATGTCTTTCTTTTCTGATGTCTGTACTGGCGAAGAAAATTCTGCTCTGAGCCATATGCAGGTTTATATATGTGCCTTTTGAGTGCAACTACCTTTTTACTGGGGAAGAAAACTCAACTGCACTTTCCATATTCTTTTTCCTCCTCTTAGCCTTGTGTTGCTCATTTGCTGTCAGTTTTGACAAGCTCCCTAAAAAGGTCTTTATGAATACACAGAGAAACACCTTTTTGAAACCTACATTGACCATGTCTGCTCCTGATGCTTTGGATATGGTCATGCTCATTGTGAAAACTAAATGAGATGGTAGGTGCTGTTGGAGTTTCTTTTTGACTGTGGGTGAAGCCTATTTGTACCTATCTGAGCTTTACTGTCCTATATCTATCAAGAAGGGCACTTCTTCTAAAAAAAATTCCTCTACTCAAAATGTAACAGCAAAGTACCTATGACCTATTTTCATAAGGAAACTGCCTTCATTTGTAACAGTGGCATGCAGGTATTGATTTTGAATGTTTGTTCCAGAACCTTTTGAAAAAAAATTATCACCCTTTGGCTCTAACTGATTTCAACTATTCTTCAACTCTGTTTTGTTTAAGGGAAAAGAGACTAAATGTCAAGCTTTTTATCAAGGAGATGAGCTTTTGTAACCCTTTAAGGAAATCACAACCCTTAGCAAAGTTTGTACTCTCCTTGGCTCCAGACTGTCTTGAAAACAAACTCTGATAGGAGATAAGCCAGCCTTTTTGATAGTTATAGTATTCATTATTTCCCTTTGTTTTTGACATGATTGGCCTGTTTAGAATATTTCCATTGTCTTCTACTGCTCTTACCATTGGTTTCTTAATCAGTCCAAACCTTGAAATGAGTCATTTCTCTGGTCCTCTGTCTATGAATGAAGGAGGCATATTTTGACAAAATGCTTGATGTCCTTTCAACCTCTGTCTCAATCAAAATGAAGAATGTTTGATGAACCTATTGATAGTGGTTTCCCTTACATATGTTGGTAGAAGTTAGTTAGAAGTTAAGACTATTGGATTCCTTTGGCCATCTGTTTAACAATATTTCTTCAATGATGATGAACCTATTAGGCTCACATTGTAACTCAAATAATAGTGAACTCATGCAAATCATTTTTAAATCCCACTACTTTGCCTCTGCCTTTAATCATCATTTTACTTCAGAAAACCTTAGTTGTTGTCTCACTGTAGCCAAATTTTTTCCTTACAATTAGTGAAAAGCTTAGAAATAGACTTTGTCCATTTTCCCTCTGCTTATAGATGAAGGAGGCATTCTTAACCCTCTGCTTGTGAAATGAAGGAGGTTCTTCAGTATTCAAACCCTCTGCTTATAGATGAAGGAGTTTTTTTCAGTCATGTCATATCATCAGCCCTTTGACAATGTTATTTTTCCTTTCACTGTCCTTTCATGCTTTGACTGTGATTGCAAGAGCTTTAATAAAAAACTCTCTGCTCTGTAGCTGCATCCCAGGCTCAAGATCACATTTAGAAGCAATTGTCTTCTCATGCGGAGCCAAATATTGTCTTCTGGGATGCTGGTATGCCTTTGTCCTTGAAAGATCCATTAAAACACTGTAAAAACACCAAAAATCAGTTTGACTTATGGTCCATGTATTGTTGAGACTTGAGGGTGTATTAGTGGCACGACCTATGGATGTAACCAACTTTATTTGTAGAATGGGAAGGTTTGTTATGACTGGTCTATAGAATATGGAGGTTCTTTGGCTTTAGGATGGTTTTCCAAGGGAGAAATGCCTAAAGCGCCACTTCCTAAATTAGGGGAGACTTTTTGGACAGATTTGGATTGTTTCTTTAGAGCTGATGGGTAGACTAGTATGGCTGAGGTTAGGTAGGGTTTGATAATGAGGTTTCATCTCGTCATGGGTGGACTAAAAGGTAAGAGGGAAAAAAATTTTATGGGTGTTTTCCAGCTGGAAAATTTGACAAATTTTTAGATCAGCTGCTAGAAAACTTAGTTGTTACATCTAGTCATCACCAACAAGTGAAAAATATTGATGACTAATAGTGGCTCCGTTTGGGGAGGGCAGCTCCTTTTCAGGAGGTGTCCATAATTTTAGATCTCTGGCTTATGAAGACCAGTTCCTTACCCATTAGCGCAAATTTCATTTCTCCTTGATGCTACTTCTGAAAAATGACAGCATGATTAGCATAAATGATATTTCTACCTACCTCACTATCTTTCCTAACATTTTTTCTTCCTTTGGGTGTATTTGGACTAGCAACCCTTTTGACAATATATATTTTTTCTTTTTGGAAAATGAACCTATCTAATTCTACACTTATATCTGCTAGGAGTTTAGATTAAACTGATGAACTCCTTCATTACTCTACCTATGCTAGATCAACTGTCAAGATTAAGCTGTTTGACAGGATTTTGTTCTCTAATATAAAACACAAAATTGAAAAGATGATCAAATTAGGGTTAGACAGTCCGATTTTTCATGTATTTGTGGCATTAAAGACAAGCTGCACACAAATATTATTTTGCATAAAATGGAAACTAGGAAAAATAGGGCTAAGATGCAAAAAAAAAATTTCATCCCCGCTTCCCTCTTTGGTTCTGTTTTGGGTGTGTGGAACCAGAGTATTTTCCTAATCTACTCTCTTTGATAAGTCAAGCTTACACAATTTTGACCATATTTTTCACTCACTAACTTATCACCAAATAAATTTAAAACATGTTCAGCTATGATTAGGCTAGATAACTGAACAAGACATTTGAGTACTAGTAGCGATGGCCGTCGGATCGTGCGATGGGAGTGCGATGGCCGTCGGATCGTGTAAGAGACGGACGGACAGGATTGAATCGGGAGATGGAGGAAAGGCTTGCGATCAGCGATCGGAAGGAATGAAGTGATTGAGCGCTGGCCGTCGATCTGGAGGAGGAACGGATGGCGGAGATTCAATCGGAAGACAGAGAATGCGATTGAGCGCTGGCCGTCCGATCGTGGGGAGAATGGATGGCTGTGATTGAATCGGGAGACAACGGGGAAGGCTTGTGATTGTGATCAGAGAGCTGTTGCGATTAAGCGCCAACCGTCAGATCTGGAAGGGAACGGATGGTGGGGATGCAATCGGGGAAGAAACATAAGGACTTGCGATCAGCGATCGGGCGGACTTGCGATTGGCGCAGGACCGTTGATCAGCAGGGAGATAGACAGTCGGGATTAAATCGGGCAGAGGGTAGGGAGGCTTGTGATGGCCGTCGGATCTGCGGGAGGATGGACGGCTATGATTAAATCGGAGCATCGCAATCGGAGGTAGAGAGATGGGACTTGCGATTGCGATTGGGAGGGGGAATGCGATTGAGTGCTGGCCGTTAGATCGGCGGGACAGATCAACGATCAGGATGCAATTGGGGGATAGCGGGGGAGGCCTGCGATCAGCGATCGGGTGGAGAATGCGATTAAGCACTGGCCGTTAGATCGCGGGAAAATGGACGGTGGAGATTAAATCGGGGGATCGCAATCGGAGCTGTTCCAATGTGACTTGCGATTGCGATCGGAAGGGGGGTTGCGATTGAGCGATAGCCATAGGATGCAGCGGGGAAGCGGACGGCGGAGATTTAATCACAGGGGAGATGGAAGGACTTGCGATTAATGCTAGACCTTTGATCTGCAGGAGGAATCAACGGCTGGGAACGCGATCGGAGGACTGGAAGATAGGGTTGCGATTGATCGGGAGGGGAGTTGCAATTGGCGGAGGACTGTTGGATCGCGAGGAGAACGGATGGTCAAGATGCAATCGGGGGACCTCAATCGGGGCGGCACCAATGGGGGTTCTGATTGCGATTGGGAGGGAGCTGCGATTAGCACTCAGCCGTTGATCTGGTGATAGATCGACGGTGCAGAACCCATCGCCAGACTTATCATATAAAATGATTGCATCGGAGCTTTTTGATATTTACAAAGGAAAAGGACCCCCGCCGATCTTCCGATTGCGATTGGCCCCTAAGGCTTAAGCGCTTGGTCTTGGGGAAGGGTCACGTGGGGAAGTGGTTTGAAAGGGGCTGGCGGAAAGGGGCTTAGACCTGTAATAAGGTCGGGAAGTGGCTTTTTAGCCCCTTTTAATGGATTTTAGGGTTGGGGAAGGGGAACGATAGAGGAAGAAAAGGGGAAAAAGGGAAAACCAAGGGTAGGGGAAGAATTTAAATGGGATATTGGGGGGATTTGAGGGGTAAAAGGGGAATAGAAGGGGAAGACAAGGGGGATGAAATAAAAGGGAAAAAGGGGGCCTTTGGGCATTTCTTCATCAGCAGAGAGGCTTTAAAAGGGGAATCAGCAGAGGGGAAACTATCAAAGGATAAAAGACACATGGAGGCTTCAAGGAGACTGTGTTTTAAGAGGAAATGCATTCCTTGAAGGCTCGAAAACAATTTATCCCCCTATTTTCTTGTCAAAAATTTCATAGGGGGGTTAACACACACTACATGCCAAGGACATGCAAGACATAAAATGTAATGGACGATGGATGCAAGATCCACAAACCAAAAAAATGGGTCACCCCGCCGAGTCACATTGCACCGAGGCCGCCTAGGAGTTGGTAACCACCCCCCAACCAGCAAGGATGGCAATAGCCTTATCACCAACGACAACCACAATGAACAGACAAAGGGGAGAAAAAAAAATAACAACCTCTTATAAATGCCCCCCAAACCCTCCCCGCCTCGCACCAAGGCCACCTAGGAGTCCACCCCGATAGCGGCAACAGTCGACCTCGAGCCCCTGCAGAAACCTCGATGCAAAGGAAAACAAAGGAAACAAATGGAGAACAACCAACCCCACAAAATCTCTCTCTCTCTAAAATGCCTCCCAACCGTCCCCACCCCGCACCGAGGCCACCTAGGAGTCCACCCGAATAGCAGGAACGATGGACCTCGATCACCCGATCGCCTACAGTGACCTCGATGCGAAAGCAAAGTAAGTAAATAAAGGGATAACAACCCACCCCACAACGTTTCTTAAAAATTCCCTCCAACCCTTCCTGCCCAACAGCGAGGCCACCTAGGAGTCCACCTGGGCAGCAACAACAACGAACCTTGATCACTTGATCGCCTACGACAACCTCACTGCAAAGGAAAAGGAAGGAAGTAGAAGGAGAATGACCAAGTCGACAACCTCTATTATAAATTCCACCCCGACCGTCCCTGCCCCGCACCAAGGCCACCTAGGAGTCCACCCGGTCAACAGCAACAGTGGACCTCGATCATTTGATTGCCTGCAGCACCCTTGATGCAAAAGGATGGAAATAAATAAAGAATGGTCGATCCTACAACCTCTCTTCAAAATCCCCCCCTCCAACCCTCCCCACCCCGCACCGAGACAACCTAGGAGTCCACCCAGACAGCAGCAACGGTGGACCTCGATCGCTTGATCACCTAGGGAAACCTCGATGCGAAGGAAAAGGGAGAAAATAAATGCAAATCAAGAGGCTTGCTACAAAAGGCATGAACATATCCGAACAGGAGGAGGGATCGGGAAACCCCGCACCCCACACACCTTGCGTACAAGCAACCTAGGAGATTGTCCCACTGACTTACCAACTGGAAAATGAATACTTTTCACATGCAGCCACCTCCACACAGAGGAGGGAGGTTTAAGCGTTCCACCTTGAAGTCCTCCTTCCAGATATAGCCCCCACCATCAACATAGAAAGCCTCATCACCATTGGACCACAACTGCATACGCGATCAACCAAACAAGAAATACCCATCACCTTGTGTCTCAACATTCCAAGCCACATAAATCTACTATGCACGCAAGATGCAAGGAAAAATCTGACCACTCGATCAAACATATGGGCCACCACATCTATCAAAACCTCAAAGCCAACGCAGGGACAGATGACATCCACTCAGAAATGAATTCCGAACCTTAATTTTACAACAAGGAGAACCGCTCCTCACATCGCCCAATGGAAAAAGCAAGTAAGAGGGGCGGCTTACAACCAAAACCCTTCCACATTCCTCTTAAATTTATGCATCTTGACCCACAATGCTGACATAGAAAGAGTACAAGCACAAGAAACCAACACCATAAAAGAGCCAAACAATGAAGAGGATAGTCATCTCAAGGAGCCACACACAAAAACCCATCCAATTCCGAGAACACGGAGAGAAGGGGTAATTGTTCACATATGCCTCCAAGGACGAGCATGGCCAAAATTACCACTCATGTGCTACCGAGTGGGGATGGAGAGCATATGAATGTCGACCACCCTACAAATGACCCAAGGCCATTCTTCAGGGACACCCGAACAAGCAACTCAATTACCAACCCACCTTTCACACGAAAATCTAACCCCTCCCCCCAACAAAAGGGGAGGAGGTGAACAATATAGCGAAGAGCCGATTTCACGAAGCCAATGAGAGAAAAGCCCACCTCTCCCACCCACCAAAAAGGGAGGAGGCGAAAAATATAGCGAAGAGCTGACATCGACGGAGCCAACGAGCGAGCAAGGGGCACGAGAGCGACATAGGCGACCGACCATTTGTCTCAAGGAGCC
The DNA here is from genome assembly GCA_034641835.2 of Pinus albicaulis. Taxonomy (NCBI): domain Eukaryota; kingdom Viridiplantae; phylum Streptophyta; class Pinopsida; order Pinales; family Pinaceae; genus Pinus; species Pinus albicaulis. Next base: position 783,191,425 of record CM076571.1, read on the forward strand.
ACACACAGCAACCTCATCCAACTCTGAGAACACAGAGTGAAAGGGAAACTCTTTTCACATATGCCTCCCAGGACAAGCATGGCCAACATTACCGCTCATGTGCACCGAGTGGGGATGGAGAGAAGATGAGAGTCGATGACCCTACAAAGGACCCAAGACCCTTCTTCAGGCACACCCGAGAAAGCAACTCAATTACCAACCCACATTTCACACAAAAATCCAACCCCTCCCCCCACCAAAAGGGGAGGAGGTGAACAATATAGCGAAGAGCCGATTTCACGAAGCCAACGAGAGAAAATCCCACCTCTCCCACCCACCAAAAAGAGAGGAGGCGAACAATATAGTGAAGAGCCAACATCGACGGAGCCAACGAGCGATCAAGGGGCATGAGAGTGACATAGGCAACTAGCCAGTTGTCTCAAGGAGCCACACACAACAACCTCATCCAACTCTGAGAGCACAGAGGGAAAGGGAAACTCTTTTCACATATGCCTCCCAAGACAAGCATGGCCAACATTACCGCTCATGTGCTACCAAGTGGGGATGGAGAGAAGATGAGAGTCGACGACCCTATAGAGGACCTAAGGCCCTTCTTTAGGCACACCTAAACAAGAAACTCAATTACCAACCCACCTTTCACATGAAAATCCAACCCCTCCACCCACCAAAAGGGGAGGAGGTGAACAATATAGCGAAGAGCTGATTTCACGAAGCCAAAGAGATAAAATCCCACCTCTCCCACCCACCAAAAAGGGAGGAGGTGAACAATATAGCGAAGAGCCGACATCGACGGAGCCAACAAGCGAGCAAGGGGCACGAGAGCGACATAGGCGACCGACCAGTTGTCTCAAGGAGCCACACACAAAAACCTCATCCAACTATGAGAACACAGAGCGAAAGGGAAACTCTTTTCACATATGCCTCCCAGGACAAGCATGACCAACATTACCGCTCATGTGCTACCAAGTGGGGATGGAGAGAAGACGAGAGTCTACGACCCTACAAAGGACCGAAGGCCCTTCTTTAGGCACACCTGAACAAGCAACTCAATTACCAACCCACCTTTCACACAAAAATCCAGCCCCTCCCTCCACCAAAAGGGGAGGAGGTCAACAATATAGCGAAGAGCCGATTTCACGAAGCCAACGAGAGAAAATACCACCTCTCCCACCCACCAAAAAGGGATGAGGCGAACAATATAGCGAAAATCCAACATCGACAGAGCCAACGAGTGAGCAAGGGGCACGAGAGCAACATAGGCGACTAACCAGTTGTCTCAAGGAGCCACACACAGCAACCTCATCCAACTCTGAGAACACAAAGCGAAAGGGCAACTCTTTTCACAGATGCCTCCCAGGACAAGCATGGCCAACATTACCGCTCATGTGATACCGAGTGGGGATGGAGAGAAGATGAGAGTGGATGACCCTACAAAGGACCCAAGGCCCTTCTTCAGGCACACCCGAACAAGCATCTCAATTACCAACCCACCTTTCACATGAAAATCCAACCCCTCTCCCCACCAAAAGGGGAGGAGGTGAACAATACAACAAAGAGCCGATTTCACAAAGCCAATGAGAGAAAAGCCCACCTCTCCCACCCACCAAAAAGGGAGGAGGTGAACAATAGAGCGAAGAGCCGACATCGGCAGAGCCAACGAACGAGCAAGGGGCACGAGAGCAACATAGGCGACCGACCAGTTGTCTCAAGGAGCCACACACAGCAACCTCATCCAACTCTAAGAACAAAGAGCGAAAGGGAAACTCTTTTCACATATTCCTCCCAGGAAAATCATGGCCAACATTACCACTCATGTGCTACTGAGTGGGGATGGAGAGAAGATGAGAGTCGAAGACCCTACAAAGGAGCCAAGGCCCTTCTTCAGGCACACCCGAACAAGCAAATCAATTACCAACCCACCTTTCACATGAAAATCCAACACCTCCCACCACAAGAAAAAAGCTGATTTCAACAGAGCAAACGTCCGACCAAGGGCCACGAGAGAGAGATACCGAAGAGCCAATTTCAACAAAGCCAACAAGCGGACATTCATCTCAAGGAGCCACACATAACAACCCCATCCAACTGCAAGAAAACAGAGCAGATGGGAGAGATTGTTTAAACATGCCTCCGAGGACGAGCATGGCCAAAATTACCGCTCATATGCTACCGAGTGGTGATGGAGAGAAGAAAGTCGGTGACCCTAAAAATGACCCAAGGCCATTCTTCAGGCACAACCGAACAAAACAACTCAATTACCAACCCACCTTTCACACAAGGCACCCGGGCGATCACAACTTAGCAAATTTGACATGGGCGCTCTTGGATCAAATGACCCGACCGGAACGCACGCCCTCACTCGGCGCGACACAGCGCACCCACCCGAACGAACGCACATGGGAGGAAACGACAAACGGTCCGCCCGGATGTGCACAAGGCACCCGGGCGGTCACAACTTATCAAATCGGACACGAGCGCCCTCGGACCAAACGACCCGACCCGAACGGACGCCCTTGGACCAAACGACCCGACCCGAACGGACATCCTCACCCGGGGCGACACAATGCGCCCACCCGAATGGACGCATATGGGAGCAAACGGCAAACAGGCCGCCCAGACGTGCACAAGGTACCCAGGCAGTCATAACTTAGCAAATCTGACACGGGCGCCCTCGAAGCAAACGACCTGACACCAACAGACGCCCTCACCCGGCGAGACACTGCACGCCCACCCAAATGGACGCACATGGGAGAAAATGGAAAACGGGCTGCGCAAACGTGCACAAGGCACCCGGGTGGTCACAAATTAGCAAATCTGACACAGGCGACCTCGGACCAAACGACCCGATCCTACTCGAACGGACGCCCTCACGCGGTGCGCCCACCCAAACGGATGCACATGAGAGCAAACAACAAATGGGCCGCCTGGACGTGCACAAGACACCCGGGCAGTCATAACTTAGCAAATCTGACATGGGCGCCCTTGGAGCAAACAACCCGACCGGAACGGACGCCCTCACCCGGCGAGACACGACGCACCCACCCGAACGGACACACATGGAAACGGCAAACGGGCCGCCTGGACATGCACAAGGCACCCAGGTGTTCACAACTTAGCAAATCTAACACGGGCGCCCTCAGACCAAATGACCCGACCCTACCCGAATGGATGCCCTCACCCGGCGCGACATGCAACGCCCACCCGAACAGACGCACATGAGAGCAAACGGCAAACGGGCTGCCCAGACGTGGACAAGACACCCGGGCGGTCACAACTTAGAAAATCTGACATGGGCGCCCTCAGACCAAACGATCGGACCCAAACGTGCACCCTCGGACCAAACGACCCTACCCGAACGGACACCCTCACCCGGCGTGACACGGCGTGCCCACCCTAACGGACGCACATGGGAGAAAAAGGCAAATGGGCCGACTGGGCGTGCAAAAGGCACCCGGGTGGTCACAACATAGTAAATCTGACACGGGCACCCTCGGACCAAACGACTCGACCCGAACGGACGCCCTCACCCGGCTCGACATGGCGCGCCCACCCGAATGGACGCACATGGGAGCAAACGGCAAACGGGCCGCCCGAACGTGCACAAGGCACCCGGGCGGTCACAAATTAGCAAATTTGACATGGGCACCCTCGGACCAAATGATCAGACCCAAACGGGCGCCCTCGTACCAAACGACCCGACCCGAACGGACGCCCTCACCCAGCGCGACACGGCATGCCCACCCAAATGGACGCACATGGGAGCAAATGGAAAATGGGCCGACCAGGCGCGCATAATTCATCCAGGTGGTCACAAATTAGCAAATCTGACATGGGCGCCACCGGACCAAACAACCCGACCCGAATGGATGCCCTCACCTGGCGTGACATGGCGCGCCCACCCGAACGGACGCACATGGGAGCAAATGGAAAATGAGCCGCCCAGACGTGCACAAGGCACCCGGGCGGTCACAACTTAGCAAATATGACAGGGGCACCCTCAGACCAAACGACCTGACCCAAACAGACACCCTCGGACCAAACGACCTGACCCAAACGGATGCCCTCACCCGGCGCAACACGGAGCGCCCACCCGAATGGAGGCACATGGGATAAAACGACAAACGGGCCGCCCGGGCGTGCACATGGCACCCGGGCGGTCGAAACTTAGAAAATCTGACACAGGCGCCCTCGGACCAAACAGATCAACCCAAACGGATGCCCTCGGACCAAACAACTCGACCCGAACGGACGCCCTCACCCGGCGCAACACGGCGCGCCCACTCGAACGGTCGCACATGGGAGCAAACAACAAACGTGTCGCTTGGGTGTGCACATGGCACCCGAGCAGTCAAAACTTAGCAAATCTGACACGGGCACACTCAGACCAAACGACCCAACCCGAACGAACGCCCTCACCAGGCGCGACACGACGCACCCACCCGAATGGACGCACATGGGAGAAAACGACAAACGGGCCGCTCGGGCGTGCACAAGGCACCTGGGTGGTCAAAACTTATAAAATCTGACACGGGTGCCCTCGGACCAAATGACCCGACCCAAATGGACGCCCTCGGACCAAACGACCCGACCCGAATGGATGCCCTCACCCGGCGCGCCCACCCGAACGGACGCACATGGGAGCAAACGAAAAACGGGCCGCCCGGACGTGCACAAGGCACCCGGGCTATCACAACTTAGAAAATCTGACATGAGCGCCCTCAGAACAAATGACCTGACCCAAATGAACGCCCTCAGACCAAACGACCCGACCCGAACGGACGCCCTCAGACCAAACGACCCGACCCAAACGGACGCCCTCACTCGGCGTGACACGGCGCACCCGACCGAACGGACGGACATGGGAGAAAACGGAAAATGGGCCGCCCGGATGTGCACAAGGCACCCGGGTGGCCACAACTTAGCAAATATGACATGGGCGCCCTGGGACCAAACGACCCGACCCGACCCGAACGGACGCCCTCACCCGGCGTGACACGATGCGCACGCCCGAACGGACGCCCTCACCCGACGCGACACGGCGCGCCCGAATGAACGGACGCACATGGGAGAAAATAGAAAATGGGCCGCCCGGACGTGCACAAGGCACCCGGGTGGTCACAAATTAGCAAATCTGACACGGGCGCCCTCGGACAAAATGACCCGACCCGAACGGACGCCCTCACCTGGATGGACACACATGGGTGCAAACGGAAAACAGGCCGCCCAGACATGCACAAGGCACTCGGGTGGTCACAACTTAGCAAATATGACACGGAGACCCTCGGACAAAATGACCCGACCTTAACGGACGCCCTCGAAACAAACGACCTGACCCGAACGGACGCCCTCACCTGACGCGACACGGCGCGCCCACCCGAACGGACCGAACGGATGCACATGGAAGCGAACGAAAAATGGGCCGCTCGAACGTGCACAAGGCACCTGGACAGTCACAAAATAGCAAATATGATACAGGCCCCCTTGGACCAAACGACCCGACCCGAGTGCGTTTAGCTGGGCGCAGCGACCCTGCGCGATGCAGAAACCCAGCACGACACAGCGTGCCAGAACGAACGGACGCACATGGGAGCGAATGGAAAATGGGCTGCCCGAACACATACAAGGTGCCCGGGTAGTCACAACCTAGGAAATATGAAACGGGCGCCCTCGGACCAAACGACCCGACCCGAGCGCGGCGACCCGGTGCGAAGCGGCGACAAGGCACGCCCGACCGAATGGACGCACATGGGAGCAAACAGCAAACAAGCCGCTTAAATGTGCACAAGGCACCCCGGCGGTCACAACTTAGAAAATCTGATATGAGCACCCTCGGACCAAACGACCCGACCCGAGCACGTTTGGCTGGGTGCGGCGACCTAGTGCGACGCGGTGACCCGGCGCGACATGACCCAACCGACCGAACGGACACTCATGGGAGCAAACGGAAAAAGGGTTGCCCGAACATGCACAAGGCACCCGGGCAATCACAACTTAGCAAATATGAAACAGGTGCCCTCGGACCAAACGACCCGACCCGAGCGCGGCGACCCGACGCGACATGATGCGCAAGACTGAACGGACGCACATGGGAGCGAACGGAAAATGGGCCACTCGAACGTGCACAAGGCACCCAGGTGGTGACAAATTAGCAAATATGAAACGGGCACCATCAGAACAAATGACCCGACTCGAGCGAGTTTGGGCGGGCGCGACGACCCTGCGCTACGCGGCGACCCAGCATGACACGGCGTGCCAGACCGAACAGACGCACATGGGTGCAAACGACAAAAGGGCTGCCCGAACGTGCACAAGGTGCCTGGAGGGTCACAACTTTGCAAATATGAAACGGGCACCCTCAGACCAAACAACCCGACCCGAGTGCGGCAACCTGGTGCAAAGTGGCGACCTGGCGCGACACGGTGCGCCCGACCGAATGGATGCACATGGGAGAAAATGACAAATGGGCCGCTCGAAAGTGCACAAGGCACCCCGGTGGTCACAACTTAGCAAATATGATACGGGTGTCCTCGGACCAAATGACCCGACCCGAGTGTGTTTTTCCGGGTGCAGCGACCCGGTGCGACGCGGCACGCTCGACCAAATGGACGCTCATGGGAGAAAACGGCAAAAGTTTCTCCTGAACGTGCACAAGGCACCTGGACAGTCACAACTTGGAAAATATGAAATGGGCGCCCTCAGACCAAATGACCTGACCCGAGCGCATTTCGTCAGGCATGGCGACCCAACGCGCCTGACCAAACCGACTCACATGGGAACAAACGGCAAACGGGCCGCCCGAACATGCACAAGGCACCCAGGCGGTCACAACTTAGCAAATATGAAACGGGCGCCCTCGGACCAAACGACCCAACCCGAGAGCGTTAGGCCGGGGGCGGGGACCCGTTGCGATTCGACGCGCCCGACCGAATGGACGCACATGGAAGAAAATGGAAAACGGACCACCTGAACGTGCACAAGGCACCCGGGCGGTCACAACTTAGCAAATATGAAACGGGCGCCCTCAGACGAAACCAACCGACCCGACTGCGATTGGCCGGGCGCGGTGACCTGGCACGCCGACCGAATGTATGCACATTGGAGCAAATGGAAAATGGGCCACTCGAACATGCACAAGGCACCCGAGCGGTCACAACTTAGCAAATCCGATACGGGCGCCCTCAGACCAAACGACCCAACCCGAGCACGTTTGGCCGGGCGCCCTCACCCGGCGTGACACGGCACGCCCGACCGAACGGACGCACATGGGAGAAAATGAAAAACTGGCTGGCCAAACATGCAGAAGGCTCCCAGGCGGTCACAACCTAGCAAAATTAATACGGTCGCCCTCAAACGAAACGACCCGACCCAAACGCGTTTCCGCAGGGCATCCGCAGGAGGTCTGAACTTCAGTTCAGAGCTCATTCTGAGGTCATTGTAGGTTGGAATTGAGTGCCGAAAGTTTTAGTGGGTGCGTATTGACGGGATGGGGCTAACCACATAGCTTGGAAGTGGATTGGACACATGGAGAACTCATGGGAAGGTCTGAACTCATAGGCAGGCAGTGATCCGAGTGACCCGACAGCACTTGGGAAGTTTTATGCAGAAAATTCCCGAGGTGAATTCTAACGTTGTAAATGATTTTTTGTTGGCTATTTAATGATTTTCAAGCATTGTAAGCTTTGACAGAAGGTATATTTCCTTGCCAAGGAGCAAAGGAGGCCTTTTTCTAGATTGGAACTTATATTCTATTTCATACTTATGAAACATATTATCGGGCAGACTCATTATTAACAGGGAGTTTCCCCTCCCTTGTATGTATGGGCATACACTGTGGATATGATGATGATGTTTATGTTTTCCGCATATTAAAAGAACATTTTCTCAACTGATTTAACAAGTGTCACTAAAGGCGTAGGCTACATACTTGAGTATTACAAAAATAAAAAGTACGGAAGTGTCGCACCCTGTCTATAACATGGTTGAAAGACCGCCGAAGGTATAGGGGCGTGACAGCAAGGCACCCGTGCATAGCTCTGCACGGTGCTATATCCCTCATAAATCAAACTAGTCAGGTGATCAGTCCAACCAGAGATTCTCATTGTGGGAATGCGCATCCTCGTACCATGCGTTAGTTGTCCCTATCGCATCCTGTCACACCCATCAACTCAATCAAGGATTCATCCCATATGAGAGTAAAGTAATCCATGGAGATCCGTCTCATCTGCAACATGTTGTCCATCCAACAAGCCATCTTTATTTGAAATGTGCCACCCATGATGCCAATCTCCACGCGCTGTTCAAAAGACAACCACAACTATCGAGCATCATCCACGTGTGAAAGGTCCTCCTCAAATCAAGTCAAGAACATCCTTTCAATAGTGTTCCATATTCAGGTCCATGAAGCTATGTTCATCCCATCTGCAATATGCATCCAACGTGCGTACCAAATTTAAGTCAAGAAGGCTCAACCCATGCCCAAGTGTATACCACCAAGGCATCCCATCGCCGCATCTCCATCAGGTGACTCCTCACAAACACACCCCGTAAATGCGCTCAAAGGTATGCATCCCATAGTGCATCAAAATCAAGACCAGTCTCGATCTCAGCTCCTCGGTGAACCAGATACTGTAAGATCATTGTAGTATGAAGCCTCCAATGAATGCAACTCCATCATGAACTCCCATGCATCATCCTATCTAAAGCGTTGGCAAGCATACTTGTATTTCCCACGAGTGCCACCACAAGTTGTTCTCGCCCTGGCTGCTCAAACAACCAATGTATTGTTGCTCAAAGTGAATAGCATTCATCAACCCATCTATAAAAGGTCTCCATGTAGCACCAACAGTCGATCACGCTCAACATATTCCTACTTGACACTCCTCCATGATGCTCATAAGTGGGCACCTAGTAAGTGCACTTGCATAATGTCTCCACATAATGTCCCGCCATGCCCTCATGTCAATGTACGTGACTTTTGGTTGCCCATGTGTCCATAAAGAGTAGACTCATCTCAACTCTAGTCACCATCATGTGTATAGCGTACAGGTTAAGTGCCCTCGGTCACTTCTACCGTCATCATCATGGGTACCTCCTCCAAGGTTTCTCCCCCACTAAAGGTGCACCAAGAGTTCCTTCTTGGTTATATTCCATGAAGAATTCTACCCAAACAATGTGCCCTATCACCAAGGCAGTCCATGAGTCGTGCCGGGCACCTAGCCAATTTCCATGTGGCTAAGTATGACCCATATCTATCACAAAGATCATCAAGTTTTGCCCTTGTCACGGGAATTTGAACCTACTAGAGTGAGGTCACAAATTTCCCTATCAAGGTCTACAACAAGAAATTCTCCTTGCTTCTCCAACGTACAAGGTTCCATCATAGTCACCTGAGGAAAGGTCCTCCATGGTATTGGAAAAGAAGTCATTTTCTTTCCCATCCCTGCATACGGTCCATCTCCCAGATGCTCAATTGAAACACCAGTCATATCTTCATGAAGACTCTCTAAGCGAGTGTCCTCCATCCTCATCAATGTCTGCAATGCTTTCGATCCTGGTACCGCTTGCTCATAAAGTTCCTCCTCGATCATTGTCACCTCTGCAACATTTCCATGTGGTTCATCCCCAAATGCCTGCAATGTGCTTGGTCCAGGTTCAAATTGTTCCACGAGTTCCTCCTCGGTCATATCCACATCCTCAACATCCTCCCTGGAATCATCCATCACCGATGCTCGCAATGTGCTCTGCCCTGGTCCAACCTGTTCATCAAGTTTGTCCTCGACTTCTACCACATCTGCAACATCCTTGTGAGAATCGTCCACCATCAATGCTTGTAATGTGCTTGGTCCTCATCCAACTTGTTCATCAAGTTATTCCTTGACTTCAATCCCATCTACAAAATCCTTTGGTTCTGACATAGTGGGCTTCATGCCACCGTGCTTCATCTTTCCAAGGTCTCTAAGTTTGAGAAGCTTATCAAGTAACTTCCTTCGCTCTTCTTCCACCTTGTCCATTTCTTCTCGGAGAATTATCACTTTCTTCATAAGTTGAAACATTTCATCTTTGCTCATGCCAGATTTCCTCTTGCACAATGTATCAATGGTCCAACTCGTCTCGTCAAACTCCTTTTCCACTTCCTTCGACTTCTCTTTAATTTCTTTGAAGTTCATTTCCAATGAAACAAACTCATCCATAAATCTTCAATACCACCTGCAACATTGCAACTGTATCCCTGCTCAATAATAAAAAAAGCCACTAAAATGTAGCTATGATACCAACTGCCACGCCCCTATACCTGTGGTAGTCTCCCAACCACTCTATAGACGGGTGCGACACTACCTTATTTTTCTCTTTTCAAATACTCAATAAGTACACTACGCCTAACTCAAAACTTGTTTAATTAATCTTCCAAAGTGTTCTTGTGCAGAAATAAAACAGCAATAAACATCAATGTCAAACCACATGAATGCCCATACATTCAAGGTAGGGGAAAATCCCGTTAATAAGTCTGCCTGGTATTATGCTTCAATAAATATGTACAATCTGCAATAATTATACAACCAAGCCTCCATAAACCATTTTATGCTTCTTGCCAAATGTGCTTTTACCTTGGTCTAGCCTTAACAGCTTCCCAACAGTGCAAATAATCCAGAGGAACCCCAAAATTCCCTTTCAGAACATGTCTCTGAAGTCTGCGAGAATTCTGGTTTGAGTGGGTCACCCGGGTCACAGACGCCCTCGGAACCCTGAACGCATTTCTGCACGCGGGTCAACGGGGTCACAGTCTGCACGCATTTCCTAAACACGTTCGACCCGACCCAACCCTGTTGAACGAACTCCGTGCCTTTAAACACTATTCTTCTCGTCCTGAACGCGGGTGCGCTGCACGAACTCGACTCGACTTGAACGCGCCCGCCCTGAACACTGTTCTGCATGCGTCCTGTGGAAGGAACCTGAATCGACCATGCACCAAACACTGCACCGCACGTGCCCTCCGTAAGGAACCCAAATCGACCCACGGGTGAAATCCGAACGCGTTTTTACCCGACTCGACCCAGACTTTGTTTCCCTGTTGCGGCTTCGCCCTCCACCCTCGACCTTCGCTCTAGCTCATGCATTAGCTTGCCAACGGTGGAATAAAAAAGATGTTGATGTCCTTCTTGTTTTCCTTTATCATCCATCGCACGTCCTCCTTTTGTATGTGCCTTTGCCCACACATTGCTTCCATGGGTGGGGCTTGACCCATATAAGGCCGACCCACTAAATGCCCATAAAGCCTTGGTTATGACGTGACATTTCCTCCTTAGCATCGGCTTTCCACCACGGCCGACCTATAAGCCTCCAAGCCAACACACAACCATTTTTGGACGCGTTTATGCACATTGCTCCTAAACGTCACACGGTCACCACGATAATGTCGCATGATAGCCGGATGATGTTTTCGTCCGTCGGCGTGCCCGTTTGACCTTTCGTCATGGTTTTCGTCGCTTTGTCGCATGTCCACCGAACGCTTCCAACACCCTCTGTCGTCGTCCTCGGCTCGTGGGTCTTACAGGGGCGGTTTCCATCTCAATGGACGTATAATTGGGCGGCGTCCATTGAGCAGGGACATGGAAACCTTAGATTTCGCATAGTTGGGCAACTATCGTCAAGGTAGGGCGAGGAAACCTGTCACGTCCCTAGACCTTCGGTGATCTTTCAACCATGTTATAGATGGGGTGCGGCACTACCGTACTTCTCCTTTTCGTAATACTCAAGTATATAGTCTACGCCTTTGGCAACACTTGTTAAATTAGTTAATCAAATGTTCTTTCAATGTGCAGAAAACATAAACATCGTCATCATATCCACAGTGTATGCCCATATGTACAAGGGAAGGGCAACTCCCAGTTAATAATGGGTTTTCTCGATAATATGTTTCATAAATATGAAATACAGTATAATTTCCAATCTAGCAAAAGACCCCCTTTTCTCTTTGGCAAGGCAAGTCACTTTTTGTCCAAGCCTACAATGCTTGACAACAACAATCATTTACAACATTAGAATTCACCTCTAGAATATCCTGCATAAAACTGCCCAAGTGCTGCCGGGTCACTCTGGTCGGCACTGCAAATGATTTCAGACCTCCCCGCGAGCTCTCCGTGTGTCCCATCCGCTCCCCAGCTATGTGGTTAGCTCCGTCCCATCAATACACACATGCTTCAACTTTCATCACTCAATTCTGACTCATGATGCCTTCAGAACGAACCCCTGCGTTCACCGCCACCGTGTTTCATGGGTCACTCGGTGGACCCAAGCGGACCCCCATCGTTCAGCTGTCCGCCCACTCGTGTAGCGTCGACCGCTCAACTCATGTGTCGATTTTATGACTCCGGCTACGGTGTGACATTTCTCCTATAAATTTTCTTTTTCCAATGCCACCGCTGGCTATGTGTGACGTGCTCGTGCTGCTCGCCACCACACACCCGCACCCGTGTGGTTACTATGCGACGGTTCGACCGTAACGTCGCACGACGCTCGAACACCGTCCAAATGCTCGATGGGCACGCCCGTTGCCCCGAATGCGCCTCATGAAGTCTTGGGGCCTTACAGAACCCAACCTTCCTCGCACTTGGA
>CM076571.1:783209036-783236536 GCA_034641835.2 Pinus albicaulis
AAAAGCATCCCACATTTTCGCACCCTTCCACATACCATTACGATGCAACATCCTTTCTATCTACATGACATAACAAGCAGCAATCAAACAACCAAGCAGTCAAGCCAAAACCTAAACTTGACCACTAGAAAAGCCAAGGGCCACAACGAGACAAGTGCTTGGAGCACGTTACTACCGAGAGGTAAACAACCCCCCGAACCACACAAGGCTTCAGACAAAAAATGCACTAATAGAAAACCCACCCCGCTATTACACCCCTCCATGTACAGGACACCCAACAACCTTTCCAGCCAAAAATTCAAGGGGGCCCAAACAACCGGAACTCCAAAGAGGAGTTATCACAGGCTGACACTCAATGCTGGATAAAGCCCAGGGCCACAAATACACCGGCGGTGCAATGCCACGCCCTAAAAAGAGGGAAGTCCCTAAAGCGCACACCACAACACTATTGCAACAATTGACACATCCAAGAAAATTACCAAGCCGCACAAAAAACCCACAATCCAAATGGTGATACTAGGACATAACCTACTTCCTACTTTCCTTGGAAGGGGGAGTGGCTCAAGAAAGGATGAGGAATTCCCTCAACACCAAAGGCACGAGAAAAGAATGAGCTACCTCATGCCCATTGACGAGGATAACTTACAATTTTGATGGAGCTCGGACTAAGGGAGGGCTATTTCATTACCTAGACCCAACCCTTTCGTGAGGGCATGTCAAGGAACCGTCGAGAGGACTAGGGTGGCCAGCACAACTGATTGCTCCACTCTTCATCCATCCCATATTTGACCCCACCCCAACATTTTCCCCTCACGAAAGGGTTGAGGTAGGAAGCGCGTGTGCAACCACTCCCTTGAACCAACCACCAACAAAAAGGCTTGCCCAAGAAAACACATAATAAGCCACCGTCGCCGCCTTTTGGAGATAAGCAACTATGGAGGCCCACATCTTCCAACGAACAAAGGACCGAGGACCGCCGCTGCGAATGAGTCTGAATTTTTCCATCGTATTTCCCAAGCACCTTGAATGCAGCAACCATGCCTCGCCAAAGATACCGTTGGAGAGGGGGCTCTCGAGCAATGAGCTTCCGAACCCCATACAAAAAACACGTTAGGGGAAACAATAGCAAAGGATGGGACAAGCACAAGCATCGCTTGCAAGTACACGAAACAACAGGCGTGAACTCAAGATAGGAAAATAAAAACGTTGCCGGTCTCTTTCGTAAGAGGCACCACCCCGACAAGCATCAAACCCGCTCTCCTAGAGACACACCACACGTTCCTAGATTACATGTAATCGAAACCCACACAACCCAAACGAAAAAACCAAACCCTACTATCAATGATCCTACCGCAGGTTCACCTACGGTAACCTTGTTACGACTTCTCCTTCCTCTAAATGATAAGGTCCAATGAAATTCTCACGACGTCGACAACGGAAAACCACCGTCGTCGACGCAATCCGAACACTTCACCGGATCATTCAATCGGTAGGAGCGACGGGAGGTGTGTACAAAGGGCAGGGTCGTAGTCAACATGAGTTGATGACACGCGCTTACTAGGAATTCCTTGTTGAAGACCAATAATTGCAATGTTCTATCCCCATCATGATGCAATTTGAGAAGATTTCCCGATGCTCTCAAACCAGGAAGAAAAAATCGTTGGCTGCATCAGTGTAGCATGTGTGCGGCCTAGAACATCTAAGGGCATCATAGACCTATTATTGCCTCAAACTTCCATGGCCTAAATGGCCATAGTCCCTCTAAGAAGCTGGCTGCGAAGGGGAACCTCCGCGTAGCTAGTTAGTAGGCTGAGGTCTCATTCGTTATCGGAATTAACCAGAAAAATCGCTCCACCAACTAAGAACGGCCATGCACCACCACCCCTAGAATCAAGAAAGAGCTCTCAATATGTCAATCCTTACTATGTCTGGACCTGGTAAGTTTCCCCGTGTTGAGTCAAATTAAGCCGCAGGCTCCACTCCTGGTGGTGCCCTTCCATCAATTCCTTTAATTTTCAGCCTTGTGACCATACTCCCCCAGATCCCAAACACTCCGATTTCTCAGAAGGTGCTGGCAGAGTCCTTAGAGAAACATCCGTCGATCCCTGGTCGGCATCATTTATGGTTGAGATTAGGACGGTATCTGATCGTCTTCGAGCCCCCAACTTTTGTTCTTGATTAATGAAAACATCCTTGGCAAATGATTTCGCAGTGGTCTATCTTTCATAAATCCAATAATTTCACCTCTGAAAATTAAATACGAATGCCCCCGACAGTCCCTATTAATCATTAGTCCGGTCCCGAAGGCCAACAAAAGAGGACCAGAATCCTATCACTTTATTCCATGCTAATTTATTCATAGCATAAGATTGCTTTGAGCACTCTAATTTTTTCAAAGTAATAGCGCTGGAGCCGTGAACCAGCCAGTTAAGGCCAGGAGCACGCCGCCGAAAAAAGGGACGGAAGGGCAGGTGCACACTGAGTAGGCGGACCGACCTTTACGACCCAAGATCCAACTATGAGATTTTTAACTGCAACAGCTTAAATATACGCTATTGGAGCTGGAATTACCACAACTGCTGGCACCAGACTTGCCCTCCAATGGATCCTTGTTAAGGGATTTAGATTGTACTCATTCCAATTATTAGACTCGATGAACCCAGTATTTTTAGTTATTGTCACTACCTCCCCATGTCAGGATTGGGTAATTTGTGCGCCTGCTGCCTTCCTTGGATGTGGTAGCCGTTTCTCAGGCTCCCTCTCCGGAATCGAACCCTAATTCTTCGTCACCCGTCACCACCGTGGTAGGCCTCTATCCTACCATCGAAAGTTGATATGGCAGAAATTTGAATGAAGCATCGCCAGCACAAGGGCTGTGCAATCCATCGAGTTATCATGATTTTCCAGAGAAGCAGGCAAGCCCGTGCCGGCCTTTTATCTAAAAAATTAATCCCTTCCAAAGAGTCGATACTTGGTGCATGTATTAGCTCTAGAATTACTATGGTTATCCGAGTAGTATGGTACCATAAAAAAAACTATAACTGATATAATGAGCCATCCGTAGTTTCACAGTCTGAATTAGTTCATACTTAGACATGCATGACTTAATATTTGAGACAAGAATATGACTACTGGCAGGATCAACCAGGTAGCACCCTCCCACTTCAAAGGGCATGCAAAGTTCTCTCTTACAGAGAGCTGGCCTGAACACCCATCAAGTCAAAGAGAGGTCAAAATATCATGTAAATCTCTTATACATTGCAACTCTTCCATCCCCAAGAAGGGATTAGAGCCCACACACACTACATCCTAAGGACATGCAAGACATCAAATGTAATGGACGATGGATGCAAGATCCACAAAGCGAAAAAATGGGTCACCCCACCAAGTCACATTGCACCGAGGCCGCCTAGGAGTTGGTAACCACCCCCCAACCAGCAAGGATGGCAAAAGCCTTATCACCAACAATAGCCACAATGAACAGACAAAGGGGAGAAAACAAAAAAAATACCCTCTTAGAAATGCCCCCCAAACCCTCCCCGCCTCACACCAAGGCCACCTAGGAGTCCACCTCGACAGCGACAATGGTGGACCTCGAGCCCCTGCAGCAACCTCGATGCAAAGGCAAACAAAGGAAACAAATGGAGAACGACCAACCCCACAAACTCTCTCTCTCTCTCAAATTCCTCCCAACCATCCCTGCCCCACACCGAGGTCACCTAGGAGTCCACCCGAATAGCAGCAACGATGGACCTCGATCACCCGATCGCCTGCGGCGACCTCGATGTGAAAGCAAAGTAAGTAAATAAAGGGAGAAAAACCCACCCCACAACGTTTCTTAAAAATTCCCTCCAACCCTTCCTGCCCAACAGCGAGGCCACCTAGGAGTCCACCTGGGCAGCAGCAACAGCGAACCTCGATTACTTGATCGCCTGCGGCAACCTCACTGCAAAGGAAAAAGAAGGAAATAGAAGGAGAATGACCAAGTCAACAACCTCTATTAGAAATGCCACCTAGGAGTCCACCCGGTCAGCAGCAACAGTGGACCTCGATTGTTTGATCGCCTACGGCACCCTCGATGCAAAAGGATGGAAATAAATAAAGAACGGCCGATCCTGAAACCTCTCTTCAAAATCCCCCCCTCCAACCCTCCCCACCCCGTACCGAGACCACCTAGGAGTCCACCCGGACAGCAGCAACGGTGGACCTCGATCGCTTGATCGCCTAGGGCAACCTCAATGCCAAGGTAAAGGGAGAAAATAAATGCAAATCAAGATCTCGCTACAAAAGGCATGAAAATATCTGAACAGGAGGAGGGATCAGGCAGCCCCGCACCCCACACACCCTGCGTACAAGCAACCTAGGAGATTGCCCCACCGACTTACCAAATGGACAATGAATACTTTTCACCTGTAGCCACCTCCACATAGAGGAGGGAGGTCGAAGCATTCCACCTTGAATTCCTCCTTCCAGATATAGCCCCCGCCATCAACGTAGCAAGCCTCATCACCATTGGACCACAACAGCATACGCAATCAACCAAACAAGAAATACCCATCACCTTGTGTCTCAACATTCCAAGCCACATAAATCTACTGTACACGCAAGATGCAAGGAAAAATCCAACCACTTGATCAAACATATGGACCACCACATCTATCAAAACCTCAAAGCCAACGCAGGGACAGATGACGTCCACTCAGAAAGGAATTCCGAACCTTAATTTTACAACAAGGAGAACCGCTCCTCACATCACCCAATGGAAAAAGCAAGCAAGAGGGGCGGCTTACAACCAAAACCCTTCCACATTCCTCTTAAATGTATGCATCTCAACCCAAAATGCTGACATAGAAAGAGTACAAGTACAAGAAACCGACACCATAAAAGAGCCAAACAATGAAGAGGATAGTCATCTCAAGGAGCCACACACAAAAACCCATCCAATTCCGAGAACACGGAGAGAAGGGGGAATTGTTCACATATGCCTCCAAGGATGAGCATGGCCAACATTACCACTCATGTGCTACCGAGTGGGGATGGAGAGAATATGAATGTCGACCACCCTACAAATGACCCAAGGCCATTCTTTAGGCACACCCAAACAAGAAACTCAATTACCAACCCACCTTTCACACGAAAATCCAACCCCTCCCCCCACCAAAAGGGGAGGAGGTGAAAAATATAGTGAAGAGCCGATTTCACGAAGCCAATGAGAGAAAATCCCACCTCTCCCACCCACCAAAAAGGGAGGAGGCGAACAATATAGCGAAGAGCCGACATCGACGGAGCCAACGAGTGAGCAAGGGGCATGAGAGCCACATAGACGACCAGCCAGTTATCTCAAGGAGCCACACACAGAAACCACATACAACTCTAAGAACACAGAGCGAAAGGGAAACTCTTTTCACATATGCCTCCGAGGAAAAGCATGGCCAACATTACCGCTCATGTGCTACCGAGTGGGGATGGAGAGAATATGAGAGTCGACGACCCTACAAAGGACCCAAGGACCTTCTTTAGGCACACCCGAACAAGCAACTCAATTACGAACCCACCTTTCACATGAAAATCCAACCCCTCCCTCCACCAAAAGGGGGGGAGGTGAAAAATATAGCGAAGAGCCAATTTCACGAAGCCAACGAGAGAAAATCCCACCTCTCCCACCCACCAAAAAGGGAGGAGGCGAACAATATAGTGAAGAGCCGACATCGACGGAGCCAGCGAGTGAGCAAGGGGCACGAGAGCGACATAGGCGACTGACCAGTTGTCTCAAGGAGCCACACACAACAACCTTGTCCAAATCTGAGAACACAGAGTGAAAGGGCAACTCTTTTCACAAATGCCTCCCAGGAAAAACATGGCCAACATTACCGCTCATGTGCTACTGAGTGGGGATGGAGAGAAGATGAGAGTCGACGACCCTACAAAGGACCCAAGGCCCTTCTTCAGGCACACCCGGACAAGAAACTCAATTACCAACCCACCTTTCACATGAAAATCCAACCCCTCCCCCCACCAAAAGGGGAGGAGGTGAACAATATGTTAGCCACCTATAATATTTTGTTATACCAAAAGGTGGCTAAGACCTTTTTGAGCCTCCAAGGAACAAGTTTTATCACTAAAAATTGTTGGCTCTTGAAGACTCCTTGAAGGCCTCATGCCTCTGTCCAAAATCTTCATTTACTATTTCCATTTCATGCTCTGAAATTCTGCTAATTTCATAAGAAAAGACTACTGAAGAACCATCATTTCCTCCCTTCTCCCACTCAAAACTAACCTTCATCTGCTCCCCTTTTCCTCCATAAAATCCCCTTTGTTTTCATGATTTCTTCTCTTTCCCTCATGAAAAAACACTTTTACAAAGTTAAAATACTCACTCTTTAGCTTTTCCATAACCCCCATTTCCATTGAAAAAACCATGAAAAATGCATAAAAAACCAAGCGCTAACTCTAGGAGCGCTCATCGCAAATTTCTGAAATGCGATCCAGCGCAGATCGCAAACCGCAAATTTCAGTTTTCATTTAAAATGCCCATTGCGTTTTCCATTTTTGCGATTTGCGATCAGTCTCTGTCACATAATCCGCCATCGCGTTTTCCACTTTTGCGATTTTGCGCCATCGCAAATATTTGTGCTACGATCCATCGCAGTTTCCGCACATCGCAATATCGCATAACCACAATATCGCATTTTCTCTCAGTCACATAATCCGCCATCGCGTTTTCCATTTTTGCGATTTGCGATCAGTCTCGCCCGACCCACCATATGATACCCTCACCTCTCATACAAAAACACTTTTTTTTCTTTCTTTGTATAGTCGAAAATGATATATTTTTTGGTTTAGAAAGGTTTTGCCCATTACATCCCACCGTTGCATTTCCACCGTCAATCGGCAACCCCACTCCATGATCCAACGGTTACGCTCCTTCCCCGCCTCCGAAGTAGTTTAAACCTAAAACGCAGGATTTCTTAATCATTTTTGTGTTTTGTAGGTGTTTTAATGGTTTTCCATTTGTATAATGAAAGAGAGCAGAGGGCCGGGAAAGACGTTTCCTGCGCCTTTGAGCTGTTAAAGAGAACCATCTGCGGGGTTTCGCTCCATTTTTTTCTCAATGCTTCATGGGAATTGATGCCTTTAAAAGCCCAGTGCGGCCCTGCACATCGACAAGACACTATTTTATTCAAAAGAACAGTTAAAGAGTATCAGTTTTGAAGACAAAACATAGCGGATGAAGATTGAAGACAATTTTTACGGGGATTACGGCTAAGACAGTTATCAAAAGCCTAATCCCCGATTTAAAAACATGATTTAAAGAAAAACTAAAGTGTTTATCAGACAGAAAGGACCTCCACCGCCATACTTGAGGCGCATTGATTCCTCAGCTACCATAAAAGCCACCTGTTGCCTTAAAGCGTTCGAATAGAAGCTGAACTTATTGCAGAGACAGATATTTCGCCTCCAGCACAGCCAGGGAGTTATTTCTGCCAGGAAATAAATGCAGAAATATCTGCAGAGTTACTCCAAACATTACACAAAGCCCCAAAGTAAAATAAAGCTCCCACCGAGCTTAATTCGTAAATGTAAAACAGTTAATACAGAAAACCACTTGTAAACTTCTTCATCGAGCCCCTCAAAAGGCCAAGAAGTCTTGAATCTATATTAATTGCTTCGAGAGATATTTTGTTAGATCTCACCTCCTCATCTTCCTATAAATACTGTTGTGGAAGATGAGAAGTTGTTGGTTGAGTCGCTTACAGAGTTTTGAAATACATTTGAGCCTAAACTCCTGATTATAAATAGTGTTCACTGGCCCTTGGAGCTCTGCTTGTGCTAGAGTAGTTAGGTTGAATAGTGAAGATGATTGCTGAACTGAAACATTGGACCTAAAGATTGTAACTGGTTTGACATCAATATAAAAGCTGTTTCCTGGGATCCTGGTCTATATCACCGGTGAAGTGCTCCTTTCTTTGTTAAATTGTTTTCCTTCTATGTATGCCATATTGTTCATATTCCTCTGTAAAGAACAGCTTGAACAAAGTTAGGATCTACTGTACATCAGTAACCTTCTCTGGCTGACAAATCTTTATCTTGATGTTTTCCTCAAACTTGTTTATTTAAGAATGATTCAATATTGTTTAAACAGTTAGGAATGTTGGCGTTCCCTCGTCCTTTTGTTTACATAAACATTGTTCTTAAATGTGATTTCCATTATTTGCTATTAAAGTTAGACTAGAGAAGATATGGTTTGCCCTGATTCCTAGATTCTTTTCTCCAAAGGCAGATTCTGAAAGTTTCCCTTGGTGTTGACTAAAATCAGACTAGGTTTAAAAGTACTTTATCTGATCTTAAGTTACACTCTATTTTTCTTATGTGTTTTCATACTTTCTGAAGGTAATTATGTGGATTACTGGATTGTTTGTTAATTAAGCTGCTTGAATACAAACTTGCCCAAGGAGTCAATGGTTAGCCCTGCACTTGGTTGGTTTTAAACAGTTACTTAAGAGGCTTTTCTTGTTTTGGACTGACTATAAATCCTCTGAGAAATTATTATCAGTTTCCACCCCTCCAACACTTTAATGTTTCCATTCCATCATTTTAATCTCAATAATCTTGTGGTATAGATGACTTGCCCCTTGGATCACACTTGATGTTGTTTCTCAATTAAAGCCCAGATATGACTCCATATCCCAATGGACTAAAAACCAGTGTTATATCTATCTGTTTAGCTTAGTTGTTCTATCCACTTGCAACTTCTCACTTTTGAAACTTTTGCACTTAGGACTTTCCCCTCAAGTAACATTTCATGCTCAACCATCCAAAACAAAATCCTTGGCCTTCACAACTAGCCTAATATCATTACCTTAAGCTTTCAAAGACAATATCCATCTTTGTACCTATTGGAGAGATCCCTCTCCGGATTCAGGAGGGCTAGATCCTAGAATCCCAAAGTTGGTTGAAATGATATTAACTCTGTGATCGGACTTTTGCCAATCTTGCTTATTACAGAGACCTAACATTTCTGGCGACTCCACTGGGGACCCAAGTTCTTTTCATTTTAAATACTGCTAAGACTCAGAGTACCCCTGATATCTTTAGATTGGTACATGGTGGTGGACCATAAAAAAAATTTACCTCCAAAAAAGAGCTAAAAACTTCCACCTGGCGACTCCACACTCTGAAACTCCCAGAAGACCAAATGACTCCACTAGTAGAAGACCCTAAACTGATTGACCAGACACAGTGACCTCTTTCTTGATTTACAATTATGATTCCAAGAATACAACGAAGATATGCCCCAATGAGTAGAGATCATATCCCTGGGTTTCCACATAAGATGCCCCAGGTGAATTGGGATGACAACCTGCCTCTTTTTCAAGGAAAAAGGTTTGATGACCCTCTATTACATCTCATCAAATTTCATATACATGTATGGAGGTTGAAAGTTGAATGGCATGAAGACTGCCTAATGAAAATGTTCATGTTAACATTAGAAGGAAAATCTAGGGATTGGTATGAATGCTTAAGATCTAGTAGTTTGTTTTCTTTAAGAGACCTTGAATATATGTTCTATGAGAACTATGAAGAAAACGCTACGTCATTATCATGGGGTGCAATATATTATGATCCATCACAAAACATCACCCAACACATTATAGATAATGAGGAATCTTTGGAAGAGATGCATCTTGAAGATCTTTTAACAGCCATTCATGAGTTTAATCTCCTATTGAAAATTTTTAAGAACATAGATGAATCAGTTGAGGAAGAGATGATCCAAGAAATAATGGACGTTCCTCAAGATATCCCTGAAAACTCAAATATTGATTCATCATCCCTTATATATGAGGCTCAAGAAGACATCCAGCCTCAAAATCAGTCTTCGCAAGAGACAGAGAATTGTTGTACTTCTGTGCAAAGGGACATGGAAACATTTTCCCCTTTGACAGAGAAGGAAATAGAACAGACTATTTATAAACAGTCAGTCTCTGAAACTTTTTTCAAAACAAACACTCTTGCCCATTCGCATAGAGAACTTTGTTGTACAGATTTAGAAAATTCTTTTGTAAATCATAATGAAGAGAGACCTGCTGATAACCCAATATGTTTGACTGATGAAATTGTTTATTCCGATGATTTTCCAAATTTCGATCAGTCTGATGATGATGATGAGTTTCAAGCAAAAATTAATCACACAGGGCAACCTGCGTTCGATTGTTGTTATGATTTTCACCATCATCAAATTGAAAGCAGAAATCACCCATTTCAATCCATCACAAATCGCTTTCACATAATTGGGAATCAACAACTTTTCAACTCAAAAGGTGAAGATAAGAACAATGAAGAAATTTTTGAGCAAGAGGAACCCATTGAATACACCCCTGCTCAAGAATATAATAACCTCTTCATAGAATTTAGTCCACTAAATACGAGCATACAAGGGCCACAAGAGGACAACACTGTCAAATATGATGAGTCCTCCAGTTCAAAAGATGAGGAAGATGAAGGAGAAAAACAAATAGAAGACTATCCTGCTGTGGATATATCATCTTCTCAAGAAGAAACTTCTCCCTTCACTGTTATTAGTCTGTCATTTAAAGAGCCTGAATTTATATCAGAAGCAAGCATAGATTCAAAGAAAGAAGATATTTCACTGTTTGCTATTTTGCAGGTTAAGAATGATGATACTTCCAAGCTACATACTGAAGATATAGTCCTCAAAGCTGATGTCTTGGAAGTAGATGATCTACCAATTGTGGAGGACCAAAAAGAAGAGAACCTTCACCTTTTCTTTGTTGATCCTATGGAAGAGTGTGTGGAAATCCAAACTGGCTCAAATTATCAAGCATTCATCCTTTGCAAGAGCCAGAGACATGAAAAGCTGTCACCTTCTGTGATAGCCTCGGTTTTGAAGATTACTCTTCAAAATATACTATGGATACCTCTGACAAGCAGCCAGAGTTTCTTCTTCTTCTTGACATTACTCTGCTGGCTGCATTGGCACTTTTGTATCATATGAATATGTAAATACTCCATGTTTAGAATAGGTTAGATAGGAATGTTAATAAAGCTCACTTCTGGGCATGTATTTAGTTGTTGTTTTTCTACGTTGAAGAAAAATAAAAAATTCAAAAATACAAAAACAAAGAAAAGAAAGAAAAGAAAGAAAAGAGGGCAGAAATGAAAACAAGAAAGGCAAAGCCCCATGCCAAAAAGAGAAATAAATCTGAAAGTGTGCAAGCTCAAATGCCACTCCTCAAAAACACACTTCTAGTTAGTCAAACTGTTTAATCTTGACTAATTAGCTTTAAATTTTCCTGCTGATAGGGTAGTGAATTCGATTTGCCAAACTTTTCAATCTTGGCTTATCAGTAGATAGATTAGGATAGAAATGAAGGTTCAAACAAACTCAAAATCTGAACCAAAGTTTCCAAAAAGAGATGACTCAAAACTGTTTTATTTTCTGAGTCATAACAGAGAAAAACTGGTTCTTATTTGCCCAAAATCTGAATCAGATATCAAGGAAGAGACAGCTCAAACAAAAGCAAAAACAGAGCTATAAAGAAAAGAGAAGGCCATGATGAGAAAATTTCAGATCTTAAGCCTTCCATTTTGATTTTTAATTTTCTGCAAATAATAATCTATGTGCAGCTTGTTTTTATGCCATAGATCACAGCAAGTTAAACAACTTAATCTTGACTTGACTGTTTTTAAATTTTTGTCTTAGAATTTAGAGAATGAAAGTTTGCTGGACAGTTTAATCCCAACAGACAGTAGGTTAGGTAGAGAAATATCTGAGCTCAAATGTTTAATCTGAGTTCAGGGAGAAATAAGGAGTAGAAATAGATTAGATTTCCTACTTTCAAAAAGAATAAAATATTGTGAATAGAGTTTGCCAATCCAAGTGCACTCTGATAAAGAAAAAAATGCTAGATCAGTAGGATTGGGTAGGTAAAAAGTTTGTATTGACGAAGGACCATTGTTTTCATGGCTGCTAAATATGTTTTCAAACAAGATCATCCAGCAAAATAAGGGCAGCCCAATGGATCAGGCACAGATCAACCTCCCAGAGAATGCAAGTCTGAAGTTCTTGATGCCTTCAAGAAGGCACCATCCCCAAGTGGAGCCACTGTTAGCCACCTATAATATTTTGTTATACCAAAAGGTGGCTAAGACCTTTTTGAGCCTCCAAGGAACAAATTTTATCACTAAAAATTGTTGGCTCTTGAAGACTCCTTGAAGGCCTCATGCCTCTGTCCGAAATCTTCATTTACTATTTCCATTTCATTCTCTAAAATTCTGCTAATTTCATAAGAAAAGACTGCTAAAGAACCATCATTTTCGCCCTTCTCCCACTCAAAACTAACCTTCATCTGCTCCCCTTTTCCTCCATAAAATCCCCTTTGTTTTCATGATTTCTTCTCTTTCCCTCATGAAAAAACACTTTTACAAAGTTAAAAGACTCACTCTTTAGCTTTGCCATAACCCCCATTTCCATTGAAAAAACCATGAAAAATGCATAAAAAACCAAGCGCTAACTCTAGGAGCGCTCATCGCAAATTTCTGAAATGCGATCCAGCGCAGATCGCAAACCGCAAATTTCAGTTTTCATTTAAAATTGCCATCGCGTTTTCCATTTTTGTGATTTGCGATCAGTCTCCGTCACATAATCCACCATCGCATTTTCCACTTTTGCGATTTTGCGCCATCGCAAATATTTGCGCTGCGATCCATTGCAGTTTCCGCACATTGCAATATCGCATAACCGCAATATCGCATTTTCTCTCCGTCACATAATCCGCCATCGCGTTTTCCATTTTTGCGATTTGCAAGCAGTCCCACCGGACCCACCATATGATACCCCCGCCTTTCATACAAAAACGTTTTTTTTTCTTTCTTTGTAAAGTCGAAAATGATATATTTTTTGGTTTACAAAGGTTTTTCCCATTACATCCCGCCGTTGCATTTCCGCCGTCAATCTGCACCCCCGCTCCATGATCCAACGGTTATGCTCCTTCCCCGCCTCCGAAGTAGTTTAAACCTAAAACGCAGGATTTCTTAATCATTTTTGTGTTTTGCAGGTGTTTTAATGGTTTTCCATTTGTATAATGAAAGAGAGCAGAGGGCCGGGAAAGACGTTTCCTGCACTTCTGAGCTGTTAAAGAGAACCATCTACGGGGTTTCGCTCCATTGTTTTCTCAATGCTTCATGGGCATTGATGCCTTTAAAAGCCTAGTGCGGCCCTGCACATCGACAAGACACTATTTTATTCAAAAGAACAGTTAAAGAGTATCAGTTTTGAAGACAAAACACAGCGGATGAAGATTGAAGACAGTTTTTACGGGGATTATAGCTAAGACAGTTATCAAAAGCCTAATCCCCAGTTTAAAAACACGATTTAAGGAAAACCTAAAGTGTTTATCAGACAGAAAGGACCTCCACCGCCATACTTGAGGCGCATTGATTCCTCAGCTACCATAAAAGCCACCTGTTGCCTCAAAGTGTTCGAACATAAGCTAAACTTATTGCAGAGACAGATATTTTGCCTCCAGCACAGCCAGGGAGTTATTTCTGCCAGGAAATAAATGTAGAAATATCTGCAGAGTTACTCCAAACATTACACAAAGCCTCAAAGTCAAATAAAGCTCCCACTGAGCTTAATTCGTAAATGTAAAATAGTTAATACAGAGAACCACTTGTAAAATTCTTCATCGAGCCCCTCAAAAGGCCAAGAAGTCTTGAATTTGTATCAATTGCTTCGAGAGATATTTTGTTAGATCTCACCTCCTCATCTTCCTATAAATACTGCTGTGGAAGATGAGAAGTTGTTGGTTGAGTCTCTTACAGAGCTTTGAAATACATTTGAGCCTAAACTCTTGATTATAAATAGTGTTCACTGGCCCTTGGAGCTCTGCTTGTGCTAGAGTAGTTAGGTTGAATAGTGAAGATGATTGCTGAACTGAAACATTGGACCTAAAGATTGTAACTGGTTTGACATCAATATAAAAGCTGTTTCTTGGGATCCTGGTCTATATCACCGGTGAAGTGCTTCTTTCTTTGTTAAATTTTTATTTTATTTTTATGTATGCCATATTGTTCATATTCCTCTATAAAGAACAGTTTAAACAAGGTTAGGATCTACTGTATATCAGTAACCTTCTCTGGCTGAGAAATTTTTATCTTAACGTTTTCCTCAAACTTGTTTATTTAAGAATGATTCAATACTGCTTAAACAGTTAGGAATGTTGGCGTTCCTTCGTCCTTCTGTTTGCTTAAACATTGTTCTTGAATGTGATTTCCATTATTCGCCATTAAAGTTAGACTAGAGAAGATATGGTTCACCCTGATTCCTAGATTCTTTTCTCCAAAGGAAAATTCTGAAAGTTTCCCTTGGTGTCGACTGAAAGCAGACTAGGTTTAAAAGTACTTTATCTGATCTTAAGTCGCACTTTGTTTCTCTTATATGTTTTCATACTTTCTGAAGGTAATTATGCGGATTACTGGATTGTTTTTCAATTAAGCTGCTTGAATACAGACTTGCCCAAGGAGTCAATGGTTAGCCCTGAACTTGGTTGGTTTTAAACAGTTACTTAAGAGGCTTTTCTTGTTTGGACTGACTATAAATCCTCTGAGAAATTATTATCAGTTTCCACCCCTCCAACACTTTAATGTTTCCATTCCATCATTTTAATCTCAATAATCTTGTGGTATAGATGACTTTCCCCTTGGATCACACTTGATGTTGTTGCTCAATTAAAGTCCAGATATGACTCCATAGCCCAATGGACTAAAAACCAGTGTTATATCTATCTTTTCAGCCTAGCTATTCTATCCACTTGCAACTTCTCACTTTCGAAACTTTTGCACTTAGAACTTTCCCCTCAAGTAACATTTCATGCTCAACCATCCAAAACAAAAAAAAACCCCTCGGTCTTCATAACTAGCCTAACATCATTTCTTTAAACTTTCAAAGACAATATCCATCTTTGTACATATTGGAGAGATCCCTCTCCGGATTCAGGAGGGCTAGATCCTAGAATCCCAAAGTTGGTTGAAATGATGTTAACTCTATGATCGGACTTTGCCAATCTTGCTTATTACAGAGACCTAACACAATATAGTGAAGAGACGATTTCACGAAGCCAACGAGAGAAAATCCCACCTCTCCCACCCACCAAAAAGGGAGGAGGCGAACAATATAGCAAAGAGACGACATCGACGTAGCCAACGAGTGAGTAAGGGGCACGAGAGCGACATAGGCGATCGGCCAGTTGTCTCAAGGAGCCACACACAAAAACCTCATCCAACTCTGAGAAAACAGAGTGAAAGGGCAACTCTTTTCACATATGCCTCCCAGGACAAGCATGGCTAACATTACCGCTCATGTGCTACCAAGTGAGGATGGAGAGAAGATGAGAGTTGACAACCCTACAAAGGACCCAAGGCCCTTCTTAAGGACACCCGAACAAGAAACTCAATTACCAACCCACCTTTCACACAAAAATCCAACCCCTCCTCCCACAAGCAAAAAGGGAGGAGATGAACAATATAGAGAAGATCCCACATCGACGGAGCTAACAAGTGACATAGCAAAAAGCTTATTTCAACAGAGTAAACGTCTGACCAAGGGCCATGAGAGAGAGATACCGAAGAGCTGATTTCAAAAAAGCCAACAAGCGGACAGTCATCTCAAGGAGCCACACACAACAACCCCATTCAACTGCAAGAAAATAGAGTGGACGGAAGAGACTGTTCAAACATGCCTCCGAGGATGAGCATGGCCAAAATTACCACTCATATGCTACCGAGTGGTGATGGAGAGAGGAAAGTCGATGACCCTAAAAATGACCCAAGGCCATTCTTCAGGCACAACCGAAAAAAACAACTCAATTACTAACCCACCTTCCACATGAAAAGAAAATCTGACATGGGCCGCCCGAACATGCACAAGGCACCCAGGCGATCACAACTTAGAAAATCTGACACAGGCACGCCGCACCCACCCAAACGGATGCACATGGGAGTAAACGGCAAACGGTCCGCCCGGACATGCACAAGGCACCCAGGTGGTCACCTTAGAAAATCTGACACGGGCGCCCTCGAACCAAACGACCTGACCCGAATGGATGCCCTCGGACCAAACGACCCGACCCGAATGGATGCCCTCACCCAGGGCGACACAGCACGCCCACCCGAATGGACGCACATGGGAGCAAATGGAAAACGAGCTGCCCGGACGTGCACAAGGCACCCAGACGGTCACAACTTAGCAAATCTGACACGGGCACCCTCAGAGCAAACGACCCGACATGAACAGAGGCCCTCACCCGGTGAGACACGGCGCGCCCAGCCGAACGGATGCACATGGGAGAAAACGGAAAACAGGCCGCCCAGACGTGCACAAGGCACCCAGGCGGTCACAACTTAGCAAATCTAACACGGGTGCCCTTGGACCAAACGACCCGACCCTACCTGAATGGACGCCCTCACCCGACGCGAAACGGCGCACCCACCCGAACGGACGAACATGAGAAAAAACAGCAAACGGACCACCCAAATGTGCACAAGACACTCGGGAGGTCACAACTTAGCAAATCTAACATGGGCGCCCTCGAAGCAAATGACCCGACCCGAACGGATGCCCTGACCCCGCGAGACACGACGCGCCCACCCGAACGAACGCACAAGGGAGTAAAAGGCAAATGGACTGCCCGGACGTGCACAAGGCACCTGGGTGATCACAACTTAGAAAATCTAACATGGGCACCCTCAGACCAAATGACCCGACCCGAACAGACGCCCTCACCCGGCGCGACACGGCGTGCCCACCCGAACGGACGCACATGGGAGCAAACGGCAAACAGGCCGCCTGGACGTGCACAAGGCACCCGGGTGGTCACAACTTAGCAAATCTGACACGAGCACCCTCAGACCAAATGACCCGACCCAAACGGGCGCCCTCGGACCAAACTACCCGACCCGAATGGACGCCCTCACCCGGCGCGACACGACGCCACCACCCGAACGAACACACATGGGAGCAAACAGAAAACGTGCCACCCGGGCGTGCACAAGGCACCCGGGTGGTCACAACTTAGCAAATCTCACACGGGTGCCCTCGGACCAAACGACCTGACCAGAACGGAAGCCCTCAGCCAGCGTGACACGGCGCGCCCACTCGAACGAACACACATGGGAGAAAATGGCAAACGGGCCGCCCGGGCGTGCAGATGGCACCCGGGTGATCATAGCTTAGCAAATCTAGCACGGGCACCCTCGGACCAAATGACCTGACCCAAACGGACGCCCTCAGACCAAACGACCTGACCTGAATGGACGCCCTCACTCGGCGTGACAGGGCGCGTCCACTTGAACGGGCGCACATGGGAGCAAATGACAAACGCGCCACCCGAGCGGTCACAACTTAGCAAATTTCACACGGGCGCCCTCGGACCAAACGACCCGACCGGAATGGACGCCCTCACCCGGCATGACATGGCGCGCCCACCCAAATGGACGCAGATGGGAGCAAACGGCGAATAGGCCGCCCAGGTGTGCACAAGTCACCCGGGCAGTCACAACTTAGCAAATCTGACATGGGCGCCCTCAGACCAAACGACCCAACCCGACTCGAACGGACGCCCTCGGACCAAATGACCCGACCCGACCCGAACGGACGTTCTCACCCAGCGTGACACGGTGCGCCCGCCCGAACAAACGCCCTCACCCGGCGTGACACGGTGCGCCCGCCCGAACGGACGCCCTCACCCGGTGTGACACTGCACGCTCGACCGAACGGATGCACATGGGAGAAAACGGAAAACGGGCCGCCCTTATGTGCACAAGGCACCCGGGCGGTCACAACTTAGCAAATCTGACACGGGCGCCCTTGGACCAAACGACCTGACCCGAATGGACGCCCTCCCCTGGTGAGACACGGTGCGCCCACCTGAACGGACACACATGGGAACAATGGCAAACGGGCTACACGGACGTGCACAAGGCACCCGGGCGGTCACAACCTAGCAAATCTGACACGGGCGCCCTGGGACCAAACGACCCGACCCGAACGAACGCCCTCGGACCAAACGACCCGACCCGAACGGATGCCCTGGGACCAAACGACCTGACCTGAACGGACACCCTCACCTGGTGCAAGACGGCGCACCTGATCAAATGGACACACATGGGAGAAAATGGAAAATGGGCTGCGCAGACGTGCACAAGGCACCTAGGCGGTCACAACTTAGCAAATCTGACATGGGCGCCCTCGGACCAAATGACCCGACCTGACCCAAATGGATGGCCTCGGAGCAAATGACCTGACCCGACCCGAACGAATGCCCTCAGACCAAATGACCCGACCTGACCCGAACGGACGCCCTCGGACCAAATGACCTGACCCGACCCGAACGGACGCCCTCACCTGGCGCGCCCGACCGAACGGACGCACATGGGAGCAAACGGCAAACGGGCCACCCGGACGTGCACAAGGCACCCGGACGGTCACAAATTAGCAAATCTGACATGGGCACCCTTGGAAAAAATGACCCGACCCGAACATATGCCCTCACTCGGATGAACACACATGGGTGCAAACGGCGAACGGGCCGCCCAAATGTGCACAAGGCATCTGGGCGGTCACAACTTAGAAAATATGACACGGGCGCCCTCAGACGAAACGACCCGACCCGAACGGACGCCCTCGAACCAAATGACCCGACCCGAACAGACGCCCTCACCTGACGTGACACGGCGTGCCCACCCGAATGGACGCAAATGGGAGCGAATGGCAAACGAGTCGCCCGAACATGCATAAGGCACCCGGACAGTCGCAACTTAGAAAATATGATACGGGCCCCCTCGGACCAAACGACCTGACCCGAGCGCGTTTGGCCAGGTGCGACGACCCGTCGCGATGTGATGACCCAGCGCGACACGACGTGCCAGACCGAAGGGACGCACATGGGAGTGAACGGCAAACGGGCTACCCGAACATGCACAAGGTGCCCGGGTAGTCACAACTTAGCAAATATGAAACGGGCGAACTCAGACCAAATGACCCGACTGGAGCGCGGCGACCCTGTGCGAATTGGCGACCCGGTGCGACACGGCGCGCTCGACCGAATAGATGCACATGGGAGCAAATGGAAAAGGGGTCGCTCGAACGTGCATAAGGCACCCCGACGGTCACAACTTAGCAAATCTGATACAGGCGCCCTTGGACCAAATGACCCGACCCGAGCGCGTTTGCTTGGGTGCGGTGACCCGGTGCGATGTGGCGACCTGGCGTGACATCGCCCGCCCGACTGAACGGATGCTCATGGGAGAAAATGGAAAAAGAGCTGCTCGAACGTGCACAAGGCACTTGGGCGATCACAACTTAAAAAATATGAAACAGGCGCCCTTGGACCAAACGACCCGACCCGAGCGCGGTGACACGACGCGCCAGACCAAACGGACGGACATGGGAGTGAACAGCAAATGGGCCGCTCGAACGTGCACAAGGCACCCAGGCGGTCACAACTTAGCAAATATGAAACGGGCGCCATCAGACCAAACGACCCGACCCGAGCGCGTTTGGGTGGGCGCAGCGACCCTGCGCTACGCGACGACCTAGCGCGACATGGCGCGTTAGACCGAATGGACGCACATGGGAGTGAATGGTAAAAGGGCCGCCAAAACATGCATAAGGTGCCCAAGCGGTCACAACTTTGCAAATATGAAATGGGTGTCCTCAGACCAAATGACCCGACCCGAGCGCGGTGACTCGGTGCGAAGCGGCGACCTGGCACGACACGACACGCCCGACCGAACGGACGCACATGGGAGCAAACGGCAAACAGGTCGCTCGAATGTGCACAAGGCTCCCGGGTGGTCACGACTTAGAAAATATGATACGGGCACCCTCGTACCAAACGACCCGACCCGAGCGCGTTTTGCCGGGTGCGGCGACCCGGTGCGACGCGGCGACCTGACGCGACGCAGCGCGCCCGACCGAATGGACGCTCATGGGAGCAAACGGCAAAAGGGCTGCCTGAACCTACACAAGACACCCAGACGGTCACAACTTGGAAAATATGAAATGGGCGCCCTCGGACCAAACGACCCGACTCGAGCGCGTTTCGTCCGTCGCGGCGACCCGCCGCGCCCGACCAAACAGACTCACATGGGAACAAATGGCAAACGGGCCGCCCAAACGTGCACAAGGCACCCGGGCGGTCACAACTTAGCAAATATGAAAAGAGCGCCCTCGGACCAAACGACCCGACCCGAGAGCATTTGGCCAGGTGCGCTGACCCATCGCGATGCAGCGCACCCGACCAAACGGACGCACATGGGAGCAAATGGCAAACAGACCGCCTGAACGTGCACAAGGCACCCGGGCGGTCACAACTTAGCAAATATGAAATGGGCGCCCTCGGACTAAACGAACCGAGCCGACCGCGTTTGGCCGAGCGCGGCGACCCAGCGCGTCGAACGAATGGATGCACATGGGAGAAAACATCCAATGGGCCGCCCGAATGTACACAAGGCACCCTGGTGGTCACAACTTAGCAAAGTCGATACGGGCGCCCTCGGACCAAATAACCTGACCCAACCCGACCGAATGGATGCACATGGGAGAAAACGGCAAATGGGCTGGCCGAACATGCACAAGGCTCCTGATTGGTCACAAATTATCAAAATTGATATGGTCACCCTCAAACAAAACAACCTGACCCGAACGCATTTCCGCAGGGCATCCGCAGGAGGTCTGAACTTTAGTTCAGAGCTCGTTCTGAGGTCATCGTAGGTCAGAATTGAGTGCCGAAAGTTTCAGCGGGTGCGTATTGACGGGCCGGGGCTAACCAAATATCTTGGAAGTGGATTGGACACACAGAGAACTCGTGGGAAGGTCTGAACTCATAGGCAGGCGGCGACTCGAGTGACCCGACAACACTTGGGCAGTTTTATGCAGAAAATTCCCGAGGTGAATTATAATGTTTTAAATGATTGTTTGTTGGCTAGTTAATAATTTTCAAGCATTGTAAGCTTCGATAGAAGGTAGCTTGCCTTGCCAAGGAGCAAATGAGGTATTTTTCTAGATTGGAACTTATATTCTATTTCATACTTATGAAACATATTATCGGGCAGACTCATTATTAACAAGGAGTTGCCCCTCCCTTGTATGTATGGGCGTACACTGTGGATATGATGATGATGTTTATGTTTTCCGCATATTGAAAGAAAATTTTCTCAACTGATTTAATAGGTGTTGCTAAAGGCGTAGGCTACATACTTGAGTATTACGAAAAGAAAAAGTATGGCAGCGCCGCACCCCATCTATAACATGGTTGAAAGACCGCCGAAGGTATAGGGGCGTGACAGCAAGGCACCTGTGCATAACTCTGCACGATGCTATAGCCCTCATAAATTGAACTAGTCAGGTGATCGTTCCAACGAGAGATTCTCATTGTGGGAATGCGCATCCTCGTACCAAGCGTTAGTTGTCCCTCTCGCATCCTGTCACACCCATCAACTTAATCAAGGATCCATCCCATATGAGAGTAAAGTAATCCATGGAGATCTGTCTCATCTGCAACATGTTGTCCATCCAACAAGCCATATCTATCTAAAATGTGCCGCCCATGATGCCAATCTCCACGCGCTGTTCAAAAGACAACCACAACTATCGAGCATCATCCACGTGTGAAAGGTCCTCCTCAAATCAAGTCAAGAACATCCTCTCAACAGTGTGCCATATTCAGGTCCATGAAGTTATGTTCATCCCATCTGCAATATGCATCCAATGTGCGTACCAAATTTAATTCAAGAAGGCTCAACCCATGCCCAAGTGTATACCACCAAGGCATCCCTTCACTGTATCTCCATCAAGTGACTCCTCACAAACACACCCCGTAAATTTGCTCAAATGTATGCATCCCATAGTGCATCAAAATCAAGACCAGTCTCGATCTCAGCTCCTCGGTGAACCAGATACTGCAAGATCATTGTAGTATGAAGCCTCCAACGAATGCAACTCCATCATGAACTCCCATGCATCATCCTATCCAAAGTGTTGGCAAGCATAATTGTATTGCCCACGAGTGCCACCACAAGTTGTTCTCGCCCTGCAAGTCATATGAATTTGCTCATAGGCTGCTCATCCAACCAATGTCTTATTTCTCAAAGAAAACAACATCCATCAACCCATATATAAAAGGTCTCCATGTGGCACCAACAATCGATCGTGCTCAAAATATTCCTACTTGACACTCCTCCATGATGCTCATAAGTGGGCACCTAGTAAGTGCACTTGCATAATTTCTCCACATAATGTCCCGCCATGCCCTCATGTCAATGTACGTGACTTTTGGTTACCTGTGTGTCCATAAAGAGTAGATTCATCTCAAATCTAGTCACCATCATGTGTATAGCATACAGGTTAAGTGCCCTCGGTCACTTTTACCATCATCAGCATGGGTACTTCCTCCAAGGCTTCTCCCCCACTAAAGGTGCACCAAGAGTTCCTTCTTGGTTGTATGCCATGAATAAGTCTACCCAAACAATGTGCCCTACCACCATCCTACCCAAAATAAATGATCCTTGCTTCTCCAACGTACAAGGTTCCATCATAGTCACCCGAGGAAAGGTCCTCCATGGTATTGGAAAAGAAGTCATCTTCTTTCCCATCCCTGCATATGGTCCATCTCCCAGATGCTTAATTGAAACACCAGTCATATCTTCATGAAGACTCTCTAAGCGAGTGTCCTTCGTCCTCATCAATGTCTGCAATGCTTCCGATCCTGGTACCGCCTGCTCATAAAGTGCCTCCATGATCATTGTCACCTCTGCAACATTTCCATGTGGTTCATCCCCCAATGCCTACAATGTGCTTGGTCCAGGTTCAACTTGTTCCACGATTTCTTCCTCTATCATATCCGCGTCCTCAACATCCTCCCTGAAATCATCCATCACCGATGCTCGCAATGTGCTTGGCCTTGGTCCAACCTGTTCATCAAGTTCGTCCTCGACTTCAACCACATCTACAACATCCTTGTGAGAATCGTCCACCATCAATGCTTGTAATGTGGTTGGTCCTCATCCAACTTGTTCATCAAGTTCTTCCTTGACTTCAATCCCATCTACAACATCCTTTGGTTCGGCCATAGTGGGCTTCATGCCACCGTGCTTCATCTTTCCAAGGTCTCTAAGTTTGAGAAGCTTATCAAGTAACTTCCTTCGCTCTTCTTCCACCTTGTCCATTTCTTCTCGGAGAATTCTCACTTTATTCATAAGTTGAAACATTTCATCTTTTCTCATGCCAGATGTCCTCCTCTTTCATAATGTATCAATGGTCCGACTCGCCTCATCAAACTCCTTTTCCACTTCCTTCGACTTCTCTTTAATTTCTTTGAAGTTCATTTCCAATGAAACAAACTCATCCATCAAGCTTCAATACCACTTGCAACACTTCAACTGTATCCCTTCTCAATAATAAAAAATCCACGAAAATGTAGATATGATACCAATTGCCACGCCCCTATACCTGTGGTAGTCTCCCAACCACTCTATAGACGGGTGCGGCACTACCTTATTTTTCTCTTTTCAAATACTCAATAAGTAGACTACGCCTAACTCAACACTTGTTTAATTAATCTTCCAAAGTGTTCTTGTGCATAAATAAAACAACAATAAACATCAATATCAAACCACATGAACGCCCATACCTCAAGGTAGGGGCAAATCCCGTTAATAAGTCTGCCCAGTATTATGCTTCAATAAATATGTACAATCTGCAATAATTATACAACCAAGCCTCCATAAACCATTTTATGCTTCTTTCCAAATGTGCTTGTACCTTGGTCTAGCCTTAACAGCTTCCCAACAGTGCAAACAATCCAAAGGAACCCCAAAATTCCCTTTCACAACATGTCTCTGAAGTCTGCGCGAATTTTGGTTTGAGTGGGTCACCCGGGTCACAGATGCCCTCGGCACCCTAAACGCATTTTTGCACGTGGGTCAATGGGGTCACGGTCTGCACACATTTCTTGAACATTTTTGACCCGACCCGACCCTGCTGAACGAACTTTGTGCCTTCAAACACTATTCCGCGCGTCCTGAACACGGGCGTGCTGCACGAACCCGACTCGACCTGAACGCGCCTGCCCTGAACACTATTTTTCACACGTCTTACAGAAGGAACCTAACTCGACCGTGCACCGAACACTGCACCGCACGTGCCCTCCGGAAGGAACCCGACTTGACTCGCGAGTGAACACCAAATGCGTTTTTACCCGACTCGACCCAGACTTCGTTTCCCTGCTGCGGCTTTGCCCTCCACCCTCGACCTTCGCTCTAGCTCACGCATTAGCTTGCCAACGGTGGAATCAACAAGATGTTGATGTCCTTCTTGCTTTCCTTTATCATCCATCGCACGTCTTCCTTTTGTATGTGCCTTCGCCCACACATTGCTTCCATGGGTGGGGCTTGACCCATATAAGGCCGACCCACTAAATGCCCATAAATCCTTGGTTACGATGTGAAATTTCCTCCTTAGCTTCAGCTTGCCGCCACGGCCGACCTATAAGCCTCCAAGCCAATGCACAACCATTTTTGGATGCGTTTATGCACGTCACTCCTAAACGTCGCACGGTCACTCCTAAACGTCGCACGGTCACCACGATAACGTCGCATGATAGCCGAATGATGTTTTCGTCTGTCGGCGCGCTCGTCTAAACTTTCGTCATGGTTTTTGTTACTTCGTCGCATGTTCACTGAACGCTTCCAATGCCCTCCGTCATCGTCCTCGACTCATGGGTCTTACAGGGGCAGTTTTCGTCTCGACGGACGTATAGTTGGGTGGCGTCCATTGAGAACGAACGTGGAAACCTTAGATTTCGCACAGTTGGGCGACTGTCATCACAGAGGGGCGAGGAAACCTGTCACGGCCCTAGACCTTCAGTGATCTTTCAACCATGCTATAGACGGGGTGCGGCACTACCGTACTTCTCCTTTTTGTAATACTCAAGTATGTAGAATACGCCTTTGGCAGCACTTGTTAAATTAGTTAATCAAATGTTCTTTCAATGTGCGGAAAACATAAACATCGTCATCATATCCACAGTGTATGCCCATATGTACAAGGGAGGGGCAGCTCCCAGTTAATAATGGGTCTGCTCGATAATATGTTTCATAAATATGAAATACAGTATAAGTTCCAATCCAGCAAAAAACCCCCTTTGCTCTTTGGCAAGGCAAGTCACTTTTTTTCCAAGCTTACAATTCTTGACAATAACAATCGTTTACAACATTAGAATTCACCTCTGGAATATCCTGCATAAAACTGTCCAAGTGCTGTCGAGTCACTCGGGTCGGCACTGCAAATGATTTCATACCTCCCTGCGAGCTCTCTGTGTGTCCAATCCACTCCCCAACTACGTGGTTAGCTCCGTCCCATCAATACGCACATGCTTCAACTTTCGGCACTCAATTCCAACTCATGATGCCTTCAGAACGACCTCTGAACTGAAGCTCAGATCGTGTGGACGCCCTGCCTGACCCGACCTTGCACTGCGGATGCCCTACGGAGAAGTTCTGCACACCCTGCATGTCTGTCACACGAATTGACCCGCGCGCTGCCCGACTCAACCCATCCTACGGTGTGGATGCCCTATGGAGGAATTCCGCACGCCCTGCACGTCAACAACCTGACTCGACCCGCGCTCGCCCTGTGTTCATCGCCACCGTGTTTCCTTCACCAACGAGCTGTTGGCTTAGCTCGTGGTGCTCCAATGTGCTCGCACTCATATGATTGCTTGATAATTGGTTGGATGACTTCTCCATCATCTGCATTCCGTATTAATACGTGTATCATGTGTGTGTCGTGGGTCACTCGGTGGACCTAAGCGGACCCCCATCGTTCAGTTGTCCGCCCACTCGTGTAGCATCGGCCGCTCAACTCGTGCGTCGGTTTTATGACTCCGGCTACGGTGTGACGTTTCACCTATAATGTCGCTTTTTCCAACGCCACTGCCGGCTATGTGCAACGCGCCCATGACACTCGCTGCCACACACCCACGCCCATGCGGTTACTGTGCGACGGTTCACCCGTAACGTCGCACGACACCCGAACACCGTCCAAACGCCCAATAGGCACACGCCGTTACCTCGAACATGCCTCATGAAGTCTTGGGGCCTTAAAAAACCCAAACTTCCTCGCACTTGGACGGCTTCCGTCGCAACGAGATGAAAAAACTCCAAGTTCTGGAGATAAACCAGGGGAGCAGTTTCCATCACGCCGCGAAATGGAAGCCCCAAGTTCCCCAGACTTGGGTGGTTCTCTGCCGTGCCGTGCAACAGAACCCACAATTTCCATAAAATTGGGCGATTACGGTCGTGCCACGACATGGAAACCCAAGTTCCCCTTACTAGGGGCGCGGTTTTCGTCGTGGTGGGAGATGGAAACCGCAAGGTTCCCAGAACTAGACAGTTTCCCTCGTGCCACGAAATAGAAGCCCCAAAGTTCCGCAGGCTTAGGCGCTTCTTTGTCATGCCGTGACATGGAAACCTGAGCTCCTCGCACCGAGGCCAGGGTTTCTGTCATGGCGGGACGTGGAAATCCCCAAGTTTCCCAGAATTGGGCGGTATCTGTCGTGCCGCAAAAAATGGGAACCCCCGAGCTCTGTGGACCACGGGCGGTGGTTTCTGTCACGCCGTGACTTGGAAAATCGAAGTTCCCCATACTTGGACGTCAGTTTCTGTCATGTTGCGGCACGGAACCCCCAAGCACCCTATGATATGGTTGCGGTTTCCATCACGGTGGGACACGGGAACCCCAGGTTTCCCAGACTTGGGAAATTTTCCACCGTGCCACGAAATGGAAACCCCGAGTTTCTCCAAATTCGGGCGGTTGTCCGTCGTGTGGTGAAATGGAAACCCTTGAGTTTCATTGACTTGGGCAGTAGGTTTGTACGCGCCGCGACATGGAAAAAACCCAGAGTTCCCCATAGGCTTGGATCCATGGTTTCCAAACACCACCAGTTCCCTAGACTCAGGCGACGGTCTCCATCGTCATGGAAACCCCAAGTTTCTAGTGTGTCGTAAAACATGGAAACCCGTGGTTTCTGTCGGGGGCGGGACATGGAAACCCCAAGTTTCCTGGGCTCAGGTGCGGCCCTCCATCATGTGCCGTGAAATGGAAACCCTTATTTCCCCAGCGTGTTTCCCTCATGGGCATGGGAGGACGCGAAAACCCCAAGTTCCACAGGCCTGGGCTAGTTTTACGCCGTGCCGCGACATGAAAATTTGGGGTTTCCATGCCACTGACCACAAGTTCCACAGACTGGCGACCCCTCTTGCAGCCGTGGCATGGAAACCCCAAATTCCCCCCCCCCCCCCCAAGCAAGAAATGCATTTTTGAGATGCAAACAAATGAAACGATGTTTGAATGAAAAGGACCGGGGGGGGGGGGGGGAGGGGCGGCAGAGAAGTTGCAACAGCGATATTCGTTCGAATTT